>WSXT02141821.1:0-10464 GCA_011762715.2 Neuroterus valhalla
TCTCTACTATTTTTCCCTTGCTGTCCAGCATTCGCGTGCCAACATATTAATTTGTAATATAAAAATCTCGCCGTGCAGAATTTTTTAATTTCCAACTGAAACTGAAGGAGATTAATTTTATGGAGAAAAAATCATCTAAAACCAAAAATACAAATTCGCAACAACAATGTTGAATTTTTAACCAAAAAGTAATCATTTTTCTACATCATAACAAAAATTTAATTATATATGAAAACTGTCGAATTGGAAGTCAAATACCGATGAAAGAGTTGCATTTTTCAACAGGGAGTTCAATTTCCAACTGAGGAGATAATTTCTCCCAAATAAATACGAATTTTCAACAAATTACATGAATTTTCAATCAAATTGCTTGATTTCAAAGAGAAAAAAGGAATTCGTTGCAAGAAAATTTATGTACAACCCAAAATACAAAATTTTAAAAACAATGCCTAATTTCAATCAAAAAATGATCATATTTCCACTACAATATAATTTAGTTGAATGATAGACAATAATCAGCTTGGAATGTACTACTTCGAACCAAAATAAGACGAATCCTCAAGGAAGCAGGTTATGTCTCCCCCAAACAATACAAATTTTTACAAAACAGAGGAACTTTCAACTAAAAAAGACTTTTATTCAAATTCAAAATTGAAAAGTTTTTACTTATAGCACAGGCAGATGATTTACAGAAAATAAGAATTTTAACCAGAAAGATACATTTTTCACAAGAAAAAGAAGAATTTTTGGATAGTTTCAAAACTTCGCAATCAAATGAAGAATTTTCAACAATAAATCTAATGATTTCATTAAAATGAAATTTCAGTTCAGCATATTACTTCAAACAAAATCAATAAAATTTTCTAAAGAATAGTCCATTTTTTCATCCATATAAATACAGGTTCTCAACAGAACAAACAAAATTTGGTATAAAAAGTAAATTTCAACCGGAAATGGAACGGTCACATCATTTTGAAATTAAAACATTCTAATTATCAACGGAAAATATAAATCCTCAACGACAAATGTTCCCTTTGATATTTTCAACCAAGAATATTCCAGTTTTCCATGAAAAAAAAAACAATTTCACAAAGAAATAAATTTTGACAAGTAAGTTTTTTTTTAGTTGAGAGGTAGAAATCTACAGGATTGTTGGAATTTGAAACCAAGGAGGCAAATTTTTACCAGGAGAATTGCTTCCCTACCGAAAAGTACGCCTTGTCAATTTAGAAAGATAATATACACTTTTAAACAAAAAAATAGCCAGTGACATTTTGCATTGTAAATTACAAGCAGAAATAAAAAACGATTTCTTGAAAATTCACCGACATGATCTCTGTTTCACTTCGGAGAAAGTTCCTTCAGAATGTTTAGATGGACGAGAATTGAAATAGGTTTTTCCGAAATTCTTCATTTCCCTTCCCGAAATGTCTTTAAAATGATAATCGAGATTTTCGAAACAGCGCCAGCTTTTTAATTTTTCGGTCCAGATATTCCCAGAATATTCCCACTAGTATAAAAAGCATGGAATCATATCAGTTTCATGCAGGCTGCATAATTTTTCAAACAAATTTTTTTTCTTTCTTGCCGATAACTTTTTTTTAAACAATCCAAAATATTACAAAATTACCGTCAGTGGAAAAATTTCCGAATATATTCGTAACTTTTCTTGTTCAATTCTTGAATTTGGTAACCTGATTCCTCAATCTTAATTTTATTTCAATTTAAATAATTACATTGAGGAAGATGTTATCTGGAGTTCAGACTTGGCTTCTCGTTTTAATTTTCTTCATTTTCAGGAATTCCGTAGAATAACTATATTGCTTCTTATTAGAAAAAAATTCAAATTTTTATTCATACTGAATTTGATTCTTTGCATTTTCGAGATCAGCAGAATCACCCTGTCTTTTTTTCAGAGCAAGGACCGCCAATCGTTTATACCCGTCCCTAATGCTAGGGTAGGGAAGGTACACATATGAGCGCGTGCCCCCATTTTTTTTTTTTTTTTTTTTTTCATTCTCACGTTGCGACCCCAGGAATTATAGGTACAGAGCGGTTTCAGGATCTCTATGCGGTCCGTCATCAAACACTCGTTATTCCTGTCCATCCCGGATTATGGGCTTTTCCGCATTTTTTTCTGCCATTCAGGAGAAAGTCGCTTCTCCTATCAAAGTGTATCACATATAGGATTACAACCTTATCCCGCCAAAAATGACCAGTCTTTGTGTCTGTCTTGTAATCTCCTATCTAAAAAATCACCAGCTATTAGGACCGTCTCTACGAGCCCTCTAAACTCCTCTATCTAACTAAACGAGAAAATAAAAAAAGAGATCAGAAATCCCATCTCCTGACTCCCAAGATTATAATCTTGTAATTTATCATTCTTATTCAAATAGAAATAATCAGAAAACGTGTGTTTAATCAATTACCTTCAAAGAATCTCATTTATTTGTTAGTGGTATTCCAATTCCAAAAATAATGCTCATTGTAATGATCCAGATCTGGAAATTGTGATTTCTTCTTGGAATTTATATAAGATTATCAAATTAGTCCTAGAGTTATAGCAATTAGGAGAAAGGAATTTTTTTCCAAAAAAACTTCAAGTCTTCTTACCAGAAATGCTATGACCATTATCGTGCCTTCGCACTTTTAAAATAGTAATTTTATGAGCAATTTTAACCTTCTCTCCTTTCAAATTTTGTCTCCGTAGGCATTTTTTGACCTACCCTCTCATGAATCTTCAATTAAAATTAGTAGAATTTTGCGTGAGCGCCTTCCTCCTTTCAATCCCTCATCTTTAGTCCCTAGACATTTTTGGGACCCATGCCGTGCTTTCCAAATCCTAAATCTTGTCTTGATGCATTTTTATTATCAGTTTTTTATCTTTATACCTCCTAAAACTTATGACCTAGCATTTCTAGGACCATTTATGCACTATGAGATTCTCAAAACTCCTCCCCAGGAATTTTTTGACCATCCCCTACCTATTCTACTTCTGAAACTTGTTTATAAGATTTTCATCATCACCTTCACTGTTCAATCTCTCAAAACTTGTCTTTTCGAATTTTTATGACTGCTTGCGTTTATTCCTTGCTTCAAATCTTGTCTATAGATATTTTTATGACCACCTCTGTCGCTCTGCACTTTTGAGATCTGCCTTTAGGAGTTTTTTTGACTGCCACCACCCATTCCAACACTCACATTTGGTCCATATGCAGATTTTTTGACCCATGATGTATTTCTTTTTTAAAGAGTTTTTTCTATGCATTTCTGTTCTCAAAAATTGTCCATTGGTATTCATGACCGATCTTCCTCTTCTTACTTTTAAATTTTATCACTAGGCAGAGACCTGCGTCTCCTTCCACTCTCGAAACCTGGCCCTAAGAATTTGTTTGCCTACTTCCACCCTTTTTAACACCCATATTTGGCCTTCGGGCATGTCCATGACCCATCGTGTTATTTTTCACCTCGGAGGCTCATCCATGCATAAATTTATGTCGACCTCTATCTTTATAACCTTTCAAACATGTCTTTAGGCATTTTTCTGACCGCTGCTGCCCTTTTTACCATCAACACTTTTCCACATGCGTTCTAATATAATTTTTACCATTTCTGAACCCCTGAATTTAGTTTTAGGGTAATTTAATGTCCTTTCTTGATCTTACAAATTGTTTAAACTCGTCTCTAGGCATTCGTATGATCAGGTCCCTCCTTTTTAATTTTGAGGACTTGTCCCTAGGTAATCTTCTGGCTGCATTTGCTTTTTCACTCTTAATGTGTCTGAGCACATCTGTGTACAACATTTGCCCTTTCTAACTTTCAAATCTTCCCCTTATCCACTCCTTTGACTAACTTCAGCCTTTATAGACCTCAGAGTTTTTAATTTTTATGAGAAACTTCTTTTACCAAGTCTTGAAACTTGTCCGTAGACATTTGATAACCACTTATCCCTCTTTTGAATCTTTAAAGTTGTCCCGAGGCATTTTCTGACCAGGTAGTCCCTATTAAATCTCAAAAATTGGCCCCAGGAATATTTGCGAACACATCCGTTCTCATTATCTCTTGAATATTTCCTTTCAGTATCTTTATGACCACATTTTCCCTTTCTTATTCTGAATTTTGTCTCAAAAAGTTTTTTCTTACTACCGCCATTCCTCCTGATTTTGCAAATCTTGATCCAAGTAATTTTTTTGAACATTCTGTTCTCTCCAACACTTAAGACCTGTCCCCAGGAATCTCGTGAATTACGCTTTGTATCATTGTAATCTCATTTTTCAGGTATTTCTGTGTTCACATCGACATATAAACTGGACCGCTCATCTGGATGCGCGAACTCGAACGTAGTAGAAAGAAAAGCAGACAGTGCTCTATCCTTTGCGCGCAGTGACGGCGTTATAGCTTAGCCTTTCGTGGGCCGCGTTTCATTATTCGCACTTCCCAAAAATCTATTTTGCCGGCAAATAATTCCCGAAACTTTCCCGTGTAAGTTTGAGAAAATATTTTTCCGGAAAAATATATGTAGCATCATGTAGAGATGCAAGTGTATGCTTGAACGTGTCTTTTTATGTAGGATAATTATTATCATCCTGTCCGTTCATATTCCACTTTTATATTTCCAATTTTCGAAATTTGGGAATATTTCATGAATCTTTCAAAATTGAAGTTTCTAATTTTATTTGAATAAAAATTTCTTATTGAAACTTGCAAATTTCATCTAATTGTCAAATATTTGATGCATGCTTACCAATAATTTATACAATTTTCTCGTTAATTTTTTATGTTAATAATTGATTTTCTATGTGAAATCACCACTGTATATGAGCATAGCATAGATTTTCATGCAAAATGAATAAGACAAGCTGAATTTAATGGATTCAATAAACTCATCAACGTAAACTTCAATATTTATGACCTTAATTTTGTCCAAGTTCTTTATTTCATAGTTTTATTTTGAAACGGATATCATTTATTATATTTAGTGTAGTGCATAATACTAATTTCAAAATTAATCATCTACATATAAATATTATATGTCGATGCTGTAAATAAATTTGTTTTTAGGTTATGACGTCAAGTCAAAAATATAATAATATAATGACTAGTAAAATGAACGCCCGTCGCCCACGTCGCTGCGCGTTATACAAACAAAGCACATAAAAGCCATTTTTTCCGTTATTCAGATTATTTATATTGGAAACTTCAAACGATTTTGGCCCCCAAAACCGAGGATGAGTCTCCATTGAGAATCCCGTTAACTACTCATACAGGCCTGAGCCAAAACCATGAGCCAATCAGAAAAACGAAGACGGAGACATCCGGGGATGGATCCCATGTTCCTTCTTTTCTACACTAAAATGAATGCGCGTTCGCACACAATCACCTATTTTGCGAACTTGTGTCAAAAAAACCATTTATTTCTCCAAGTAGGTTTCGGGTTCGAATTCTACTGAAAATTAGAATTTTTCACTCCAACATTATACGAAAAAAACATAAAATCATTTTCATTTTGATTATCATCATAAATAACAGAAATTCACATTTAAGTTGAGGAAAATAGATCTTCTGCATTCTACGTAAAACTTTCAAAATATACGGTTTCATTCTATTCCCAGTGTTGCTAGGTACATATATATTATGGTGCAGGTATAGCCTGCTTCGAACTTCCTGCTGGGAGTGCATCGAAACCTTCGTTCGCGCTAAGTGACCCCCTTCGGTTTTTATACAAGGGGTTTTCCAGGGGGAAAGGTTTTTTATAATGGGACCCTCGCGCTCGTGGGGTAGACTTTTTTTTATAGGCCAGCATCTGTACCCAGGGATCGAGGAACGCGAAAAATTTTTCAGTCAGCCAGTCACTCACCTGGCCCAACTCGGAACGGTGTGCTTATCGAGAAACACGTATCTCTTCCTTTTGTTAAAAAAATAAAAAGTGCAGCGAGAAAAAAAAACAGTAAACAAATAGTTGCAGAAAGACTTACCGAATTCGAGTCCCAATTTGGAAAAAAATAAAGGAAAATTATTTAACTAATTTTGAGTGGAAGGTATAAAATAAAAGTTGGGCCTCATAACTATATAATGTAAAAAAAATTACCCTAATATATTTTGATTCGATTTGAATAAATTATTCTATATTCGATTAATTAAATTGAATTATTATATCCAATTGAATTAAAATAAATGAAATTATGAGGTCAGTTCCAATAAATTGGATTATATTCAATTCAATTCGAATTAATTATGCATGGAATCAAAATAAAGTCAATCAATAAAATGTTATTGAATTGAATTGTGTTAAATTGAGATTTATTTGATCAAATAATAAAAATTATTCTTTTCTGTTACAATGCGATAATGAAACTTGAGAATTTTCCAATATTCCCTATAATTTTTTGAGAAAAAATATCAAATGAAAATTGGAACCTCGAATTAAATCTTCCCTAAAATGAAGGAAGAGATGAAAGTGAATGAAAACTTTTTTTCTCAAAAAAGGTTGCCTTCATCTTGCAATGTACCTTTTATGCCAATAAATAGTATCAGTGTTAAATGTCGTGATGTGCTTCTGTCTTAACTGTCAAAAAGTGTATGGATGTGCATGGAGAAAGTGCTGTGAAATAATGATGGTAATACGGTATAGATGTTCAGCAAAAATAATTTAAGATTATTTGAAAAAGGGTTGAAATAATGGAAAATGGTTCTGAATATTACATAGTAATTTACATAATTTTAGAGAATTCAGGAGCAGTCAAAGACTGCTTTTTTCAATTGGAAAGAATTCAAAAGGATTCGAAAAGATTCATTAGAATTCAAATTTTCTTGACAATTCGAAAGATTTCAAAAGAATTAGGAGAATCAGAAAGAATGTTTTAGGTTCTAGAATGATTAGAAATTATTCGAGCGAATTCAAAATGATGGAAAATGTAGTAGATGAGTCATAATAATTCAAAATAATTCATAATAATTAGGAACTATTTTAAAAGAATTTCAAATACTCCATAATGACCTGAAATTATATAGAAGAATTTGTAAAAACTTTAAAATACTCGAAATGATTATTAATCATTCAAAATAATTTAGGACAACTCAAGAGAATTTAGGATAATTTGGAACAATCCTAAATAATTCAATAAAATTCATAATAATGGGAAAAGCTATTGCTGCCGGCTCTTGTGAATCCCTGATTTCTCTGAATATCTCTCATATATCTAAATTATTTTGAAACTAATGTCAATTCAAAATTCCAAAAATTCAAAACGATCCAAAACAATTTGTATTCATCAATTCAAATCAATTTATATTTATTTATAGTCAAGTTAATTTCAAACAATCCTGAATAATTCAACTAAATGAAAAAAGATTCTTAAAAATCTGGAAGAATTCCAAAGTACTTTAAAGAATGAATGATGATTTATAATTATTCAAAAGAATCTAGAGACTTACAAATTACTGTGAATGATTCATTATAATAGTAACAGGAATACAATCAGTTTCAGATAATTCATCATAATTCACAAGAATTCAGAAGAGCAACAATAATTATCAATAATTTGAACAAGCAACAATAATCAAGAATAGTTCAGAAAAATCCAAAAGGCTCTATAATAACTCAAAATAATGTGGAATGATTTGAAATAGATCAAAATAATTCGAATTGAACCGGAACATTTTCAGATAATTCGACAGAATTCGGAAACCCCTTGATATAATTTAAAGTAATCCAGAAGAGTTGAAAGAGAAACCTACTTTTGCTGTCACTTCTGTTAGCCAAAGGAAAATTATCTTTCATATATGACGCTGAACAATCCATAATAATTCAAAATATAGTTTCAAACAATTCGGAATAATTTGGAATTATAAAAAAAAAAATTCTTAACAATTTGGAATAATTCAGAAGAATCCAGAGAAATTCAAAATAATTCCAGAGAATCATGGATAATTCACGATTATTTCAAACAATTTCAGAAAATTCATAAGAGTAAAAATGATTGTAAATAATCTATTATATTCAGAAATCAGTTTAGTCAATTTCAAATAATTCAACAAAATATACTATAATTCAGAAGAAAAAGAATTCAAAAGAATCCATAATGACTCGAAATGCTTCAAGAAAATTGAAGAGAATGAAAAATGAAACTGAATAATTCATAATAATTCGAACAAATCTAGAATGCTTGAGAATAATAAGAGAGATTTCAAAATAATTTATAATGACTTGCAATATTTCAGAAGAATGAAAATGTATCCAGAATGATTCAAAGTTATGTATAAAGTTGAAAATAATCTTAGGACATTTTATAGAATCTGGAGAAATAGGAAATTATTCAGAATATGATTTCAGTCATTCCGGCAGAGTTCAAATAGATAAAAAATAATTGTAAATGATTCACTATAATTCAAAATAATTTATAATAATTTAGAATAGTTCGAGAGGAATTTAAATGCTTTATTATGTCTTGCCGTTTTTCAGATAGTTTTGAACCAATTCGGAAGGACTTGAGGTAATTCAGAAGAATTTGAAAGAATAAGGAAGAATAGTATTGTAAAAACTTCTCTTGCTTACTCCCTTGGCTCCCTGACTGCCTCAGAAGAAGCTTGAGGAGAATTTCGCCTCACGTACAACCTAAGCTGTGTTTTTTTTTCGAATTCTTTGAATCCAAGAACAAAGGAATAATTGAAATTGTAAAAATTCCGGAAGATTGAAAATATTTCAAACTATTTCATATTAATAAGAAATACTTCAACATAATTTTTTTGGATTCGAAAGTATTCAGAATAATTGAAACAATTTTCGAAAGAAGGAACTTGAAATTCAGGACTTTCTGGCTGATCTAGCTTTCCTTCAACAGCAAAAGAATTAATCAATCTCTCATATACGATGCCATGGTGTTATTCTTCAAAAATTGCTGAATAGAAAAACGAAGGATTTTTATGGATTAGAAAAAATTAGGAAAATTGTTAATAATTTTGAAAAACCACTTGAGATTAGGACTTCGTGGTTCATCCCGCGTTCTCTTAGATTTGACGCTAACATGAAATAATTTTGCACCCTCACAAAATATAATTTAGCTATTCAAAATTGAGACTGAGGAGGAATTCTCATGGAATTTTTCAACCATTCTCAACTCTTTGAAAAGCTCCAGTGCTTCTTATAAATTTTAATAAAAGATACTAATAAATAATAGCTTTTTTCTTTTTTTCCAATTTTTTTCTGATTTTTGATTAATATAATTCACTTTCTATTTGAATTTTAATATAATTTCCATTTGAAAATTCTCTTTGACATATAATATAAGGTCAAAATCGTTACTTTGAATAAATCCAGTCCAAATAAAAAATGCAATATGATGTGTTATTGTGTTAACTGTCAAAAGAGTGTATGAATGTGTATGAAAAAAGTGAAGTTGTCCAATAACCGTAATGGTTTCATGAATAAAAAAAAGGATTGGAGATAATGGAATGGAACAAGTGCATCTAAGGAGGCAGGTTAGAAAAAAATGGTTACTGTTGGTGGAACAAAAAATTATTTCTTTCTTCATCCCTCGATCCACCTGTAAGATTAAGACCCTCACAAACGAGTCTCAAACTCGTTTGTCAGGTCTCCATTCTTTTTCCCTTCCATTCATTTTATTTTATTTTTTTCTCCCAGTTTTTCTCGCACTTTAAGCTGACTCAGATAACGAAGCGAAGACGTCGCGCGGCTAATTTTCCGTAATTTCTCAAAACTCGCCCGTTCCTGTCTTCTTTTGCCACCCTTGCAGACTTTCTGGCTCCCCTGGAAAAAGAAAAATATCTCTTATATACGACGCTGCGACGTTATTCTTACCTTTTTTCTTGAATCGAAAATTCAGGCTTTTTTGGGAATGAAATTATATATTAAAATTTTTTTTTTTTTTTTAAACTTAGGTACCCCTGACACCTAAAAAGGAATCAGAATGAAAAATACCTACTATGAGGAATTGCTTGAAATTACGATAGGAAAATTGAGATTGAGATTTTGGAAGAATTCCTCCAATCCTCCGGAATTTTCCCAATTATATCGAATTCGATTAACGCTTCCGAACCCTTCCAATCCTCTCGGGTTCTTTCCATTCGTTCAAAGTCCGTGGATTCTTTCGAATTTTTCTTATTCTTTCAAATTCTTCTAATCCTTCTGAATTCATCATATCCTTCCGAATTCTTCCAATGATTTTGAATTCTATCAACGCTTCCAAATTCTTCTATTCCTTTTGAATTCTTTCCATTCCTTCAATGTCTGCAGATTCTTTCAAATTCTTGCGAATCCCTCCTGTCCTTCCAACTTCTTCCAATTATTTCGGATTCTAGTAACGCTTCCAAATTCTTTTTATCCTTTGGAATTCCTTCTATTTCTTCGCAGTCCACGGATTCTTTCGATTTTTCCTTATTCTTCCGAATTCTTCTAATTCTTCTGAATTCATCATATCCTTCCGAATTCTTCCAATTATTTTGACA
>WSXT02141832.1:0-10464 GCA_011762715.2 Neuroterus valhalla
ACAGAACACCGCTATTTGCATTGATCTGTCACTTTCGTCCCTAGGGTCGAAAACTCGATTTTCGACCCGCTCCACAGGCATCGAAAGTCTAATTTTCGATTGAGGTATGATGAAAACATATTTCTTGCACTGTCCGTTTTCTATACTTTCTTGCTGTATATCGTTTGTCGTTTCATACTGTGCACCTCATTAAAAAGAAAGTCGTTGTAGTCGTAATGCATATATGGAAACTGAACAGAGAGGTTCTCACATGTAACGTGGTGTTGCTTGGCAGCTTCTACCTGCAAAGTGGAAAGAGCTCAAGAGGATGGCGAAGAGGATCATCAAATTATGCCTAACGTGGGTGCTGCTTCCTGGACAGGGGGGAGTCAACGTCCCTTATCAGAGGCCAAAGAAGCGGTGATAAAATCTAGCATTTTTGTACTCTTCTGCTTATCAGCTAGCTGCTTAGCATTAAGTACGTGAAGCAATATTTTCTCCGCTATTCATTCAGTAGGAGAACAGTAAATCCTTATTTCATTAGTTTTTTGTATCGATTTGATTGGAGCTTTTTCGTAGCAATCATTTATGTGATCTTAACAAAGGATAAACGAAACAACATTTTTTAGATATGGAATCGTTTCGTAAATTCCACCACTTTGCCATTTTTCGTAATTCTCCAAATTTTTTTGAACTGGGTTATCGTTTCTACTTCTTTAATCCAAGACCTTCGCTTGAAACGCGACATTTTTAGTAAACAGAGGCTTTGATTGAATTGTTAAGCAGAATGGATATACGCGAGGATACTTCGGCAACATGAGAGACAAGACCTGATAAAAACAATACACAGCAAAAGTAAGTCCAGCCTGTTTCTGTTTTCGAACGACACATGCGTCCTGTGCAACATCGCACCGACATGGGTCGCTGTCTGACCTCTCTAGCAAACACCCCATGCGAAGAGTTTCGCGGAGCCATTAAAATAATCCACCAAGCGATATTCTTACACGGGCCAATGAGTATACAAAATTGTTCGTTTCATGCTTCACTCTTTCTCTTATGAACAATCGCTTTCAAAACATACATACTGGCATACATCTTTTGCTTCTTTTACATCTATGCATTTTTTTCGTACAAGCTCCTGTGTTTCTACAGCTCTTCATATTTCTCCCCTTCAGGATCTCGTTTACTTATTCTATCCATTTCTTCTATGGTCTGCCTCTGGGTACGCTACCATCCACCCCACCTAGATACAGTTGCTCTGTTAATCGTTCTTCATTCAAACAGTATTTCTTCTACACCACGTTCTTTAAGAACCTACTCATTACTCATTTTGTCCGTCGGTGTTTTATCGTACATATTACGCAGAAATAGCATGCCGATCCCGTTGAGTTTGCTCTTGTTCTTGTTTTGATACGTGCAGGTCTCGCTACCTTACAGCACAGTTGGTGCAAGCACAGTATTATGTATCGCAATCATGTACGCAATTGTAGTTGTTTTTAGCCTAATCCTTCAATGTCTCAGAAAGGACAAATTTATTTTTGGAAATGGAAAATTTTTCACGAAAAGACACGCTTTCAGAATTTCTAAGCCCTTCATGAAGTCTACAACGCTTATTGAACGCATAGGTTTTATTTTTGGAGAAGTTTCAATAAAAACTTACGTTCAACTATTATTTGAAATAAGTTTTCATCTAAATTATATAAATGAATCCTAAACCGGAAGTTGTGTATAAAGGTGAGCCAAAAATACTCAAATTTGTCGGAAATATTTAGATGAAAAATTTGAAAATCAAGCAAAACATTTACTTTCCTTGTAAAAGAAGAAAATTTTAAACTGTCCGCCAAATATGAATTATCCAATTAAAAAAAAAAATGGTTCTAGAAAAAAACATGGGTTATATTCGGTGGCTCTATTGTAACTGAGAACAGGGTTTTAGAGCTCTAACTAAAATACAATCCATTAGATTACATTGTCCTAACAAAATAATAACCCCTAACGAATATAATAACATAAAATAATTGAGCGTCGGGATTGCAGACCGACCGAAGCGCGTGGACTCAGACAGTCTTGTAAGCAAAAGAGGGGATAACACATTACTACGGGTCGCGTTGATTGGACAAATAGTTTTCAAACTATTTTTTGTCCAATTAATTCAGCCTGTATCAACGCGTTATACCCTCTCTTGCCTGCTCTGTTTGCTTAGTATTTTTTCATACATACATATTTTGATGGGGTGGCCAGTCATTGGAGGATGGCCAACTATCTTACCGATTACCCTATCTCGTAAGCCGTAAGAGATATGTAAATATGGATGTACGATTCGCGCCATATTTATTATAATAATGGCAATAATACTCCCAGTGGAGTGCTTCATATAAAGTGCAATTTGCTTCATATAAAGAAATCGGGTTTGTCATCTCTGTACCAGGGATTTGTTTACTAAAGTTAAGTAAATATTGTTCAGACGCTGAAAAGTCATGCCTCAGTTTGAAGGAATCATTTCTGCAGTGATGTTTCTGTAACAGAAAGAAATATTTTCTGCAATGAATGTGAAAGTTATTGAGTCAAAGAAATAATTTTTCAGAAGCCAAAACCCTACTATTTTTACTATTTTTGAATCTCTTCTCAACGCCTGAAAAAAAATTTTTTCCCTGTTCAAATAAAATAAATCTTTTGGCAATATTCATGTGTGGATTATACAATTGAATTATTTACCAGACGCTTAGATTTGACAAGATCATTGTCAATGAATAATTATATAGAATGAAAAAATGTGTTTTTTTCAATAAAATATAGATACATCCTATTGAGAGAAATCGAGTGAAGAATCTGTAATTGAATAATTTCAACAAATTTGTGTCCAAACAAAAGAATGAATAATTAAAATAAATACGTGTATATTTTGAAAAAATATGTATTTTTCCAATTTGACATTCTGGCATATGTGTTTTGAAAATATATTTACTGCAGGTAAAGCACCATTTTCCCAAATAAAATGTCCATGAAATCATTCGAAAGGAGCTTTCATTCACTTCATGAAAGAGGAATTATCAACTCCTAAGTAATACAGAAGACTTCCGTTTAGCTAAACTCTCGTTTAGCTGAACTTCCATATACCTGAACCCTTCACGTTCGTTTAGCTGAACTCGAGCGGCCCCCTCTACCCCTACTACTTTCGAGTAGACACGTCAACTGACGGTAGCAACCAATTAGAAGTCACCTCTAGAAACACCCATGCGAAGAGGGACAGTGGTCGGAATTTTTCCCGAATTCAGCTAAGCGAATGTTTACGTCGCGTAGCGTTTCAGCTACACGGCAATCTTCTGTAATTCTTTCAGTCGTCAGTTGTTTAGGACGAGTGTCGTTACGGGGAGAAAGCATATGTTATCTCACAATAGATAATAATTCCTCAGGAAAAAATTACGTTGAAAATATTTACCGTAGTTTTAATGAAAAGCAGATGTGATGATTTATTTGGTTAACTGTCATTTGTTACTACAATGTTTAACAAGCAGCAGATCGACCATTTTGTATTTTTAATTATTCAAACCTTTTGAACAGTTTTGGTATTTTTTGATCCAATAGAATATTTGTTCGGATTCCAAGCTACCTAAATTCAATAAATCTCTTGTTTCTATGAGTTAAGCTTTGGGTTCTTGGAATCAATAAATATTTTTTCAACTCTATCGCATGCTCATTTTGAAAAATGTATTGCATCTAAGAACAAAAGAAATATTTAATTATATTGAAAAGTTATTTATTTTAGAAAAGATGAATAAAAAATTCGGTTACGCTTCTTTAAAGCAAGGAGTCACATCTTCTAATTAAGAATATCTTTAACTTTAGTCGAAGGGAATAAATTTCTGTAGAAGAAATATTTCCTTAATTTTAAATCACATTTCATCATATCAACTATCTGGCTTTTAAACACAAATCTCTTATTTATTTCAGCCAACAACATGGCTCTTATGATAAATTTATATTTAACTGGAAGAAATTATTATTGAGTTGCTTCGGCATTTCCATATTTTGGGTTTGGACCAGAAAATTTCTTCAGATTGAGAAAATACATGATTTCATTCATTCAGTACAATCATTTCTGTAGATTAAAATAAATTTTCTTTGATTGAAAAGTCTTTCCAAGTGTATCGTTTTTTTAAATGACTACTATTTTTAAACTATGAAACCGGTTTTAGGGCGCGTTTACACATCCCTAACATATGCGTGACATCATATGTGAAAGCTCCCTCAAAAAATTGCATAATATGTAAGGATGGTGACATTGTAGGAAATAGTTAATGTATAAATAAAAAAATTCAATTTTTACATTTTTAATGTTGACTGGATGGCCCAAAGCCCTTCATAGTAGTCAAAAGGTTAAAATAGCGATGTTGGCGATTTTAAAATCCTTAGAAAATAAATTCAACTTTTTCTACGATAACGGAAGTGAGGCACGTTTTTCAATTCAAGCTAGAGAAGGCTCTTGCGGAACATCTTAAAACTTTCTATTGAAATCGATTAATTGTGGGAGCTTAAATTTGATAAACTGTATTTTTACCGTCTTTTCTTCATAAATATGTTCTTTTCATGCCCACAATATTTTTGTTCTTAGTCAATCAATTTTTACCTGAGGTCTGTCCTGACTCTTTTTCCAAACTAATTTCACATCTTTCCAAGTGAAAAATCTCTTCAGTACTCTTGAATAAGCGGTCCCGTTAGGCTCAGCTTTCCCCGGGTGCATTAGAGTTTAGTGCTTCTATGTTAAACCAAGCTTTAATGCCCATTCGAAAATTAGGTAGGGCTATTACCAGGAACAGATAACATCAAAATCAAGTATAGTGAGCATGCTAAGTTTTTCTTACAAATAAACAAGAAATTTCCAACACATCTCAACCTCGCTTTCCTAATTAATATTCTGTCTGTATGGATAGCGTTCATCATATTCTTTATAGCCATATTTAATTCTGAAATCTTTTACTCAATATTAAAAGTAGCTTAAAAAAATGAACAATTAACTCGAATTCATGAGTGACGAATTGAAAAAGATTTGAAATTCAAGCAATCCAGCATTAGGAAGAAAGCAAATTCCAACTTCTAATCAACCTTCAACAATCAAGTAATATCTGGCATGCCCATAAATTAAAAAAAATCAACCAAGAATCCAACCACCAAATTTGGGCGGAGACTCAAAATTTCTTCATCAAAATTAAAAAAAAAAAAAAAAATTGATTAGGAGCGGGGAAAAATGAAAGGGCAATATGCAAAACTTCTTTACTTTTCTTCCTTTATTTCGTATTCTTCGTTATTATTATTTGAACTGAAAAATCAGTCTCCAGTTGAATCTCAGGGAGAGAACATCCTGGATTTCTCATGAGGTTTGTCCTGCTGAAGGGTCTCTTAAAGTTTTTCACCAGGGACAAAATAATTATTGGCGATGTTATTTGTTTTAGTCTACGCTGGCATGTAATAATGATATCAAATTATGAATAAATTTTTGGATTTGTAAACAAAATTATCTCTAGCTCCACTACGATACGATCACAGGTCTTCAGATTCCCGGCTTGACGCTCTAACTACTAAACTGCGTAGAGACGTAGACAAGTCTGCATTATCTGAAAAAATGTATTATTAATAATTTGATATTATTGATGAATTCCAGCGTGGGCTAAAACAGATAACATCGCGGATATAAATCGTTTTGTATTTTGAAAATAACAAAAACAAGAAGAGGCGGAAGTGATAAAGAAAAGAGAGAGATATTTTAGAGATTGCCTTCTCATTTCTCATTCTTCTTTAATACAGATATTTGAAGGTGTTTGTTCAAACTTGATCGTTTGATTTTCAGTTTTCATTCGTAAGTTCCAGAAATTTTAGATTTGTCGGAAAGAGTTGTATTTGTGAATTATTAATAAGAGTGTTTAGTTGACGAAAACTGCATAAAAACTTCAATGGTTAAAGGTAAAATATTGTCAAACCAAAGGGCGACAAGGGAGGATAGTACAGTCAATCTGTCAAATTTTGGGGAAAAAAATACCATAAAACATTTTTTCACGGAAATCGCTAGAAGAAAATTTAAAAAGCTGAACCTAAAAAATGCGGGATCGTTCAGGAGCGGGTTTTTGAGAAAACTCAAAATATTTTTAGATTTTATGTATCTTGGAAACGGTAGGTTTTTGGGAAGATTTGTGAAGACAAAAAATGTTGAGGGCAATGTTTTCTACAACTTTTCTCCTTACGTCGATATGCTGCGATGAAGAATGCAATTAATAGATGGAGCTAAAGTACCAAAAAAAGCGTTCTCTTGCTTTTTGGCACAGAAAAAATTTTTTCATCGCAAAATTGACAAACAAAAAGTTGCTTCTCTCAAAAAAAGCTACAAAATCTATATAAAAACTTTTCTTGTCCGACTTACCGTTCACGAGTTATAGCGTGACAAACCTGTCACCGTAGATTTCCCATTGTTTCCAAGGAGGGCGACATTAGTGTGGGTACATAATAAATCATTACTTCAGACTGAATAAATAATTTTTATGCAAGCAGGACTTTCAAATTATTCCCAATTATGATAAATTGCTATTATGAATTAATATTAATTATTAATCATTCTTTCCAAAACTATGCTGACTTCAGTATTGGAAGTGATTTAAGAAGGTTTTTGAAATGTTATACCAAACGAGCTGTACAAAAATGTGCTAATAATTGTTGTTGAGTGTGCAACATGGGAAATATGCTTTTTTTGGTACTTTAGCGCCATCTATCAATTGCACTTTTCATCGCAGCATGTCGACCCAATATGAAAGTTGTAGGAAATATTGCCCTCAACATTTTTTGGCCTTAAAAATTTTCCCCAAAACCTACCATTTTCGAGATTTATCAAATCCGCCAACTCTTTAAGTTTTCTCAAAAACCCGCCCCTTAACGATCCTGAATTTTTCAGGTTAAGCTTATTGAATGCTCTTCCAGCGAATTCCGCAAAAGAAAGTTTCATGGTATTTTTTTTTCCAAAAACGGCCTTTTTTGTGACAGATTGACTGTACTAGAAGAGAAAAACTAACTTGACATCGGCGGAAGAGCTGGAAGCTGTTGGAATATACTTAACCCCTTTTGCACTTGACAAAGTTTTTGTTTCTCACGTGGAAACATATTAGTTACCTACTCCAGCAAGACACCATCTTTCGCTCCCTTACCCAGGCTGCCTAGGCTCTAAAACTTGGTACTGATAACGCAGCTACCCGAAGGTATAAAGCTCTAGTATAAAACTAAAAGCTCCCTCCAGAGCCCTGGGTTTATCTGCATCGTCGACATTATTGATTCCCCAGTTGCCTGCCAGATGGCACCAGGCGAAGATATTTCTCATTCGATAGTCCGATGTTGCAATAAAACATCAGAATATCTCTTATAAAAATTACACTCTGCATGATATATAATAAAAAGTACGAGCATGAAATAATATGAAGAAAATTTTAATGAATCAATTGAAATATGGAGCAGTATTATTTCATATAAAAGGCATATGTTATTATTTATTTTTGCACTATTGATTTATATTATCATTGATGCACTAGAAAAATTATTTATACTTTTCGAATCAGAGAAACAGCCAAGTTCTGTAATTCTATAGCATAGCAATATATTGATTATTTAAGACATTCCTTTTAAACCACATACAGATAAGTGAGATCCAATGACATGATGTATTGATTGAGGTTAAAATGCTTTGTCTTCAAGAAAGTTCCTTTTGAATGAACAATTTAACGTACCTGCTTATCCCTGATAATACCATCGAGGTTTACTTCTCAGGTGACGCCTGATATGAATATAACAAGAAATAAAAATAAAAAAGAAAGGAACAAATTTTGAAGCATCCAGAAAAATGTCCTTTTGTGCCCAATGATTATTATTATGAAAGAAAATTATATCAGATATTCGAGATTGTTATAGCTTGTATGTCGGAGGAACGTTTTCAGATGAATATTTACACCGAGACAACTATTCTTCACGGAACTACATCATTGGTCGCATAATGGTATAATTTTTATCCCAATATCCACGGGCTGGGTTGCAGTTAAATTAATTATGGGGGAACCTACAGCTTGAAGTGAGATCCGAACCACCAGAACCCTAAAAGTATGTGGACAAATTTCCAGAGATGTTGGCTTAAAAATCGAACCGCGGAATCGAAGAAACTAACCCTGTAGTAGAAAGTTTATCATTAGTTCAAGGCCTTGTTAAAGAAATTAAAATTATTATAATTTTATTCCATTCATTCAAACTTCATTATTATTATCAAATTAGAGAACAAGATTGAATTCCAAATGGATTTTCGAGAATGAACATTTTTTGTTTTCATCAAAGAATTGTGAAAATGTTGTACCTATACATACCTTCTTGGACATGACCGATCAAACATGTTCGAAAAAATGCTTGACAAAAATAATAATTGAAAATTAAAAATTGTGAGCTGGAAGTGCATAGCAGCACATGAGTGAAGTTAATGATAATTGATTGGTCTTCAACGACATATAATTATTCGAATTGTTAATGTAAGGCTATCACAATAAATTGATAATAAAACTTATGTCATTTTCAAAGATCGTTCTATTTAACTGAAAGTAGATTTTCTGATCATAAAGATGATATTCGGGTGCAAATAGAGCAATTTTGTCATTACTGGAATGTTTCTTGTAATTTACTTCTCTCTTAAAAAATTTACTTCTTGGTCTATTATTGAATAATTTTGTACAAAATTGAATTATTTTCGTAGAAAATTCAACTATTATTTGAAAATTAAACTGTTTACTTACATTTTTTTTGTAAATTGTCCGTTTTGATCTTACATTCATTTTTTTGGAAGAAGATTCATCTTTCTGACTAAAAAGTTTAGTTTAGTCCTTTTGGTTCGAAAGTTTCTCAATTTGTTGAAGAAATGAACTCTTCTATTATTAATTGAACCATAAGAGTTTCAATGTTACTATTTTTTTAAGATAAATTATTTATTCATTTTGAATTGTATAATTTTTGAAATTCTTATCCAGGAAAATTTTTTTTCCTCGGAAGTCTCAATTTTCGGGTGAATAAATAATTAAACTGTTTTATATGCTCATCGTCTTTTTGGCTTTAAAATTCCACAGTTTTGTTGGAAATTATTGTTCTTGTAGAACATTAACCTTCTTCGAAGAATCTTCTATTCTCATTGAAAATTTACCTCTTCGAATGAATGTTGAACTTCTCTATGAAAATTTTTCTTCTTCGAGATTTTTCTCTTTGATTGAAAATTTATAATTTCGGTGAATATACTTCTTCTTGGTTGAAAATCTAACTGCTTTCTTGAAAATTGGAATATTTCTTATAAATTACAGATTTTGTTGGGAATCCATCTTTTCGATCTGAAAATTAAAATTGGTATAAATTTTAACTTTTTTGGCGAAAGCCTCCATTTTAGGGTTGAAAATTCAACTATTTTGGAGATTTTTCGTCCTTGTGGCTTTGCGATTCAAGCATTTTGTTGAAAATTAGACTTTTCTCGTATCTAGTTATACTATTACTAGATTATTATCAATAATATCATTCATAACATTACTTTCATGGTACTATTACGGTTAAACTACCGTTGTTAATGAGAATATAAGAGTTGAAAAAATATCTAGAAGTTAATTTTAGGAGTACAATAAAATCTCTTCACATGAAATCTTGTTGGATTTTTTCTTCAGAGACACATTAATATTTATCATCACCGTCTCCTTTTAATGCCAGTATTTATCTTATTTTTAAAAAACTATATTTATATTTTGCAGAAACCAGTACTTCAATAATATCTTATTAGTGATATTACGAATTCTAATCCATTACATAAAAATTATTTTTGGAGGGTTGAAGGAAGGACTTGCATATAATTATACAAAATGGATGAAATACAAGACAATACCGTGTCGCTAAGTATTGTTTGAAATACTAGAGGAACAAACGATCATCCTTTTTCTTCACATTTCGATTTAACTATATATTCCTCCCTCCACAAGTTTTTTTTCTTATAACAAACACAAGGCTCAAAAGATAAAGTTCTCCCTCATTTTTGAGATATTCTAAGCTTTGCAGTTTATGTGATTGCATAAAAAGTATTTCGTTGAAGGTACCAAGAGATCCTCACTGCGTAGTTACTGTGTACATTTCACATAATTCAATTGGTGATTTTCCTATTTTAAATTATTTGATTTAAAGAGAATGCAAAGTTTATGTCCTAGAATAACTTCAGGAACATTTTCTGGCTCTACTTTGTACAAAAAGACAATACTTCCAAATTGTATAAAATTTGCCAATAAGTTTAATGCATTCTCGAAGCGTGCCGCGTGTAGCGCCGCCCTGGTGAGAAAATTTCGCACATAGAAACTATCATAACTAATGAACGCTATTTTTTTAAAGTCAGATAGGGCTGGTTTTTACACACACACACACACACACACACACACACACACACACACACACACA
>WSXT02141843.1:0-10464 GCA_011762715.2 Neuroterus valhalla
TTCAAAAGTACAATAGGCCTCATAGACACGGATACATTTAATTACACAGCCACACCAAAAAACAAGTTTTCTGACCTGGGGATGAGAAAATGATAATCCTATGTTTTTTGGATCGCTTAAACCAAATCCGAAGTTCATTTTATCCCATCACGTCAGTTTTTCGACACAACCTCAAAAAGTCTTCAAAGACACCATGATAGTATATTTCCAAATTTGCCGAATTTTCGTGGAATACTTTTGTCTTCAAAAATCACAAAAGAATAAACTTAAAATTGAGGAAAATAAAAAATTTCCGAGAGGGTAAGAAAATCAAAGAAAAAACTCATCTTCAAGAAGATGGAGGTTACTCAGAACAGCTTGACTGAGACATCCGGAAGAAGACTAAGAGGAGAAAAAGAAAGGAGGATTTAAATAAAGGGGAGCAGAAAATGATTTTTGAATCTACAACAGATCCTTACGAGACATAGTTGAAGTGGTGGTTTGAGGAACCCATCAAATATTCGTCAGTTTATTCCAATAATTATCAATTATTTATCAATCGTTGTTCATGAATTAGTAAAATTACGATAAATTTCTACTAGATTTTCATGATCTGTATATTGTGCACAATAATACATAAAATAATAGAAAGGATACTTTTCTGATATTGAACTCCATGTTTTTTAAGAACATTGTAGAACGTTCTGTTTCAGAATTTTCAGAGCGATTCTTTTCTAGAGCATTTTTATACAAATTTCAAGAAGGGATTAGACGTACATGCCAGGATGTTTTAGTATTTCAGGAAGAGGGAATATTTTTTGTAAAGCCAAGGAAACTCTAGAATATTCTAAGAAATACCCAGACGTTCCAGACAAATATTTCTGTTATACTTTCTATCAGCTTCTTATCTACTCCTGTACCTTCCATAGCTTGACGCAAGACCCTTCTATTGACTGAATCAAACGCTGCGTGAATTTTATCACTTGTTTCCATACTCTTCCCGAATCCCTTCTCGTTGTGTGGAATACTACCCTTCTCTCCTACCTGACATTTTAGCTTGTTTCTGGACACTTCGACATGGCTTTCAGATTCCACTGATATGAATGTGATATCTCTTTAATCCTCTATCTTTTTGCCATCTCCTTCCTCCATTGACGGGGTCACTAAACGTATCCTCTATTCGTGAGTTCATCATTCTTTTCTCCATACTTTGCTACATTCTCTTCACGTCCCTTTTCGTACACCTCTCCTCCCATGCTTTAGAGCTCCATTCTTTTCACCATCCTTGCATGTCACTTTCTTTACTTTAACCCTCTCTATTGTCTCGTTTACTTCCTCCCTTGCTTATAAAGTTTCTGTCCTACCCTTCTTCCTCTATCACCTTATTTTCTTGTTCTCTAACCTTTCCTCCTTCCCCTTTCATGACAGTCTCCTGAAGTACTTTGTCCATTCACACATTATATTCCCATTCACTCCCTTTCTTCTTCCTCTTTACCTATTCATTACCTCCCATGCCTTTTCTTCTCTTACTGCTTTTTCTATCTCTCTCGTATATTTTTCCTCCCCCTCTTGTTTTTTCTCTCTTAACATGCCCTCATATTCTCGTTATCTCCTATTTTACTCCTTTTCTCCTTCTTTTCTCCAATCTTCTTTCTTCTCTATGCTCTAACACTCTCTCCTATTTTCCCTCTACCTTCCTTAAATTTCTCGCCCTGACAAACTTTTCTTTCCATGTCTCATTCCCCTTATGGTCTTACAGCCTTTTTTATCTTTTCAATTACACCCTCCATTCTTTTTTTCTATTCTCTCGTCTATATATTCCTCTGCTGTACCTTATAGATTCCCATTCTTTATTCTTTCGCTGATTTGAGTTCCCAGCACCCAATGTTTTTCTTTCTCACCTTACCTCCTCCCCTCTACCCTGCAGAATATTAATGACCTTTTTTAATTTCGTTACTACCAGAAAGTGCTTAGAGTCCATCTCATTACCTACTCCAATTCCCATTATACGCTATCTAACTCATTCTTCTGCTGAAATGTAGTCTATTACCATCTCTCCTTTCCCTTTGAATGTAATTTCACCGTCCTTGTACACCTTTGAATTTTCATTGCAAATGAACCATTCTGCTTCTTCTATCAAGTTCAAAAGTACCCCCTCGATCTATTTTCCTATATTCCGATCTCCTCACGAACACTCATCCCTCTTCCTTTCTCATGTTCGTTTCTTGGTTCTTAAATCTTCCAAATATATCCTCTTGGTAATATATCCTCCCTATTTCCTTTTAGTGTTTCTCGTCCACCCATGACTTACCTATAATTATTACGTCCCGTTTTTTCAATTTCTCCCAGGAACCTTTATCCTTTTTTCCTTATCCCAAAATATTCCAGAACGCCACTCTGACTTACCCACCTCCACTCATTCTCCCCTCTATGTTTGATTTTTTTTTTTGGAAATAAAAATTTCTTGTTTAATTTATCTTTTCTAGTAGATAATTCAAATGTGTTTTAAATAACTAGTACTTTTGATAGGAAATCTATCTTCTTGGTTCAAAATCCAACTTTTGAATTATTAATTGATCCGCCCACTGCTTAGAAGGGTTCGAAATGATAGAAAATAGCCTGGGCAGGCGGACTGTATGGGCAGTCAATACTGAACACGGTGAGCGAGCCCCACTCTTCCCGGGGAAATCAAACTACCACCGGGGTTCGACCAAACCCTCGTTAATAGACCCCGGATTACTACCGGGAATTTACCAAACCCCCGGTAGGAGACCCCGGACTACTACCGAGGGTCTACCAAACCCTCGGTAATAGACCCCGGACTACTGCCGGGGGTCTACCAAACCCCCGGTGGTAGACCCCGGACTACTACCTGGCGTCAACCAAACCCCCGGTAATAGACCTCGGACTACAACCGGGGGTCCACCAGGCCCTCGTTAATAGACCCCGGACTACTACTGGGGGTCTTCCAAACCCCCAGTAACAGACCCCGGACTTCTACCGGCGGTCTTACAAACCCCGGGTAGTAGACCCCGGACTACAACCAGGGGTCAACCAAGCCCTCAGTAATAAGCCCCGAACTACTACCGGGGGTCTACCAAGGCCCCGGTGATAGACCGCGGACTACTACCAGGGGTCCACCAAACCCTCGATGATAGGCCCCGGACTACTAACAGGGGTCTACCAAACCCCCGGTAGTAGACCCCGGACTACTATCAGGGGTCTATCAAACCCCAGGTGGTGGACCCCGCACTACCAAAAGGAGTCTCCCAAACCGCCGGTATTAGACCCCGGACTACTACCAGGGGTCTACCAAGCCCCCGGTAGTAGACCCCGGACTACCACCGGGGGTCTACCAAACCCCCGGTTTGCATTTTGAGTTTTGACATATATCTGCACATTGCAATTGGCATTCACGTAATTCCTCTGGGCCAAACGTTTTGTGCTCACTAATTTCTTTTGAAAATTTGGTACTCTGGATTTTACATGGTCGATGAATATAAATTCATAGTCAGAAGACATTTCTGTTTCCAAGATTGCGGATCAAAAGGCTATAGCCGGGTAAGCATGGTGAAATTGCCTTTCGCGACCTAAACCGAATCGCACAAATTGCTTGATAGGTGTATAAATAACAAATTTTCCACACGCAGTCATGACCCTCCAGCCGTTAATCCCGTTTTCTCCTATTTCACTCTTTTTTTCAATCTTCCTTCTTCTCTATTCTCTAACACTCTCTCCTATTTGCTCTCCACCATCCTTGCATTTTTCGCTCTGGCAACCTTTTCTTTCCATGTCTCATTCCCCTAATGGTCTCACAGCCTTTCTTATGTTTCCAATTACCCCCTTTATTGTTTCTATTCTCTCGTCTATGCCTTCTGCTGGTGTACCTATTAGATTCTCATCCTCCACTTTTTCACTGAATTCTCTCAAGTTTGCTCTTCCGCAGCATCTTATGTCTTTCTTTCTTTCCTTTTCTCATCCCTACTTCCTTCTAGAATATTTATGACATTCTTTTAATTTAGCTATTGCCGGAAAGTGCTCAAAGTCCATCTCATTACCTACTTCAATTCCCACCATGAGTTTTCTAACTCATTCTTCTGCTAGAATGTAGTCTATCACAGTCTTTCCTTTCCCTGTGAATGTAATTTCACCGTCCTCGTCCTCCTTCGAATCACAATCGCAAATGAACCATCCTGCTTCTCCTATCAGGCTCAGAAGTACCCTCTCTATCTATTTTTCTATGTTTCGATCTTCTCACGAACACCTCCTCTTTATTCCATACATCTTCTCCCTGACTCTAGTCCATGCACTGAGGTCAACCCCAATCACTCCTAGTCCCTCTTCTTTCTCGTCCATCCACCCCCTCGAAACTTTCCATCCCTCCTCTTCCCCTTTTCACCTGAAAACGCGTGCTATGGCTACCCAATTTTTCCCTACTCTTCTTATTCTTATCATTACTCCGTCCTTCTTGTCATCATCTTCCCCTGCTTCCTGTTCTACCACATGACCCTTTCTCACCCCTGATGCCATGCCACTCATCCCCCTTTCTTTCTCATGTTCATTTCTTACTGCTCAAACCTTCCAAACATATCCTCTTGGTAACTTTTTCCCTATTACCTTTTAGTGTTTCTCGTCCGACCATGTTTCACTTATCATTATTACGTCCCATTTTTTCAATTTCTCCCTGGAGCCTTCATTTTTTTTAATCCCGAAACATTCCAAAACGCCACTTTGACTTCCCCATCTCCACTCATCCTCGCCCCTTTGTTTGATTTTTTATTTTTTGAAAATTAAATTAAAAAATTAAGTAGTTATTTTCTGTTTTTATATGTATATGCATAAATATGAATTAGTGCACTGAAGCATTAAACAAATGGTATGGTCCTAATAGAAGGAAAAGGGCTAGGGCAAATATGGGTAAACTAATATTCCATGATTCGTTTTATTCCTGCTTTTGAATTCGTTGATACGAGCAAAGACAGAGGTCTAAATATTGTACTTATATCGGAAATAATAAATTCACGGCGTTTTGTTGATGAACAATATTCTACGCATGTATATTAATTTTACATTTCCTCTAGTTGTATTATTGTTTTTGATATTTATGGTCTGCACGGTACATTTCCAATTCCACGCCTCCAGGAAATTGTTGGCGTTCTGTTTTTGGGTCAATTCGCCTACTTATGCCGGTATCCCTGTTCATTGCGATCCGGCTCTTATGTGGTCTATTATAAAGTACACGAAGATATTTACCCTGCAATATTCCAAAGATTTCACCACTAAAGTTCATGACAACTAAATGTTGTTCAAATGGTTCTATTTTATGATAATCTTCTTTCGCATATCTTATAAAAGCATCAACATTTTCAGGGAAGGTGTATGGTAGTACTATCCCAGGCTGTAGATTCTGATGTGACGCTCTGTATAAAGCATGAGGCATTACAAGATTGAGAGACCTAGAATGAGCAAAAGAAGGCCCGTCTTCTCTTGCCCCGTCCCTTATAGGATTAGGCCCAACAGGAGAACGAGGTTCATTTTCTGCTGCTTCATTCTTCATTAAATGAGGCTCGACAGGAGCATCATGTCTATCAGTAGAATAAGACCTAGCAGTAGGATAAGACTTGTCCATATCTTCTCCATTTCTGATAGAATGAGACCTGGCAGAAGAATCAACCTTGACACAGGGATGAGGTCCGCCAAAGAAAGATTCGTAATTTGTAGAAACGCCGTTGGGTAAGGAGTCGAACTGCGAACTGAATGCTATAGAGTGGAATAGAAATGAAGCAGTTTTAATACCTGAAATATATTTTGAATATAATCATTTAAACAAGGCATGTAGACACTGTGAGAACCTAACCTCAAAAATCAATAATTTTTCCCACTCCGTTCAGTTCACAAGATTGTTTGACTAAATTGTTTTATGCATGATACCTTATGATTAGATATCAATCACAAAACAATCAAGTTGAGAAAATGGTTGGGTTTCCAGATATAGGTCAAAGTTAGATATTGCCCAAACTCACCACGATTTTCATACTCCTTCAATAGCTCAAAATCACTTACCGGAGTATTTTTCTAAATCAGTGATATCAAATATTGAGTCAAATTGTAAAAAAGGTCTTGTTTTCCCTTCTGCCAATATACGGTGGAATTTAATTTTCTATTCCGGTATATTTTCTCTTCGAAAATATGCTGAAATGGCAAATCGAAGTGTGTTCTTTGTGAAGGATGAAGGTCATTTTCGCAAGATAACGATATGGGTGGCGAAACAGTTGAAATAAGGATTCTTGCAACATAATTGCAGTCACATAGATCAAGTTCCACCTCCTACGTGATGTTGGACAGAGGTTGCGATGTCATGTACATTATTTCCATTTGCAGTCAGAGAAGAGCCCTAAGGCTCCCTATGAGACGTTGGGAAGAGTAAGAATTTGACCTACATTATTCTTATTAGCAGGCTCAGGGCGACGCCACAGCGCTCCGCGGGGAGTTGGAGAGGAGTAGGAATGTGATATGCGTTATTTTTGTGAGCTGCGTAATTAGCTGAAAGATTGGACTGGATATTCATATATTCGGAATAATAATTCACCGGCGTTTTGAACTTTTGACGCTTGTATCATAGTTTAAATTTCGTAAGCAACGAGTTGTTCCTGGACGCGAACACCTACGATCAACTGAGATAATTACACTATCATACAAGTATCGATTTGCGGAATATTCTTGGAAGGTATTTATTACCGAGGTGGCAACCACCCAACGAATTATTCATGTTGAGAAATTTTACATTTACAATTACCAGCTGGAAATTGTCGAGCAAACTCGCGTCCATGATCCGCTAAGAACTACGAACACAACACACTTTCAAGCTTGGCACAAATAGATACAAGTCAGCTGTGTCAATCGCGACGCACGGCTTCCTTTTCTTGCTCAATACACACTTCTTTTTATTTTACAAAAATGGGATGTAAATGAATGATATATTGGTGAAGCAATCACCACAAGGTCCCCTAGGAGGACCTTTCAAGAAATGACAGACTTTCTGTAGGACCGCAATGAGCTACACGTATTACCAAGTCTTACGACAGTGAGAGTGGTGACAACATACTTCGATGAAATCGCAATTAAGGTTCCCCAAAACCCTCGTGTGTCTCCAGAACACACCACTGGCCAAGTCGCTTTGGCTGCTCTTTAAAGTCTTTATACTACTTCTTTCCTCCAATCTGCCTAACTGGGATGTTGAAGTCGGCTGAAGCCAAGAATTCGATCACGAACATTGTTTGTTTCTGTTCGTCAAGGAGTACGATGTCAGGTCTCATGTGTTCAATAAGGACTCTTGTCGAGAACTGCAGTTCTAGCTAACTCCGTACTCCTCGTTCTCAATAATTTACTCTATCTCTCCTTGAGGGTCCCACGAAGTAGGATCATGGCCAGCAGGGTAGAAGCGACAAGGATGATAATAAAGCACTTTTCGGGCCGCATTGAATTTGTGGAAATACGTCTTTCCCACTTCAGTAGGATACCCAAAAAGTACATATGTGCTACAGTACGCTAAGGTGGAAATGACACTGACTCGGCACACGAAAATAAAATCGTTTGTGCCTGAATTAAGTCTCCTGTGAGAAGAAATGTTCATTTTAATTTCTGTTAAAGCTTCCTTGCATTTCCTTGTCATCGAGCTGTTTGTAGGAGTTCTCGAACGCCACTCTCTTCACCTGTGCTTCTAGGCATAAAGGGTCTAGATGGAATCAGGCACCGTCTCGATTCTCGGCCATCTGCTGCATGTTAGTCAAAGATATCCTTTTTATCGCTGACGTATTGGATAATCAAATTTTTCGAAGAAGATGTTCGACAGTGCTTTGCAGAGCTTTCTTCACTGATGTTAGATCCTTAATGCGTCTCTCAGACACGTCTAGGCATTGGTTGGCCTCTCCAGCGCCAAGGAGGCAAGTAGTCAGTGCGTCAGATGAATGTTTGAGATGCTTTTCTCCAGAAACGTGGATCTCTTAGTTGCCTCTCTTAAATATATAAGTTACTGTGCGCTCACGATAATTTGTTGAGTCAGCCATAAGATCCGGGTGGTGCGGGAGATAGTATGATTCAGAAGATGAGTGAGCACTTGGTGACACTCTGGAAGACGCCACTCTCAATAGTAAGGCTGTTAGTTTTCAAAAATCGACTGCTCCTGATAAAAAAAGATGTGATTCGTCATGGCTGCCAATAAAAACATATCTTGCCTCTCTATTCATGTAAAAAATTTGTTTTATAATAGTGTAGAACTCAGTCTGGGAATCTTGGATAGGTACCAAAATATTATAAAAAATGAAATCCTCCTTCTCTGAGTATTTACCATACATTTCGATACACAATCAGCAAGAATGCGTTTTTTTCAGCTTGACAGGACTTCAAAAAACCGGATGAAGGTGAAGCCATGGAGCATAACAACACTGATGCAGACAAGGATACGTAAGACACTTCCGATGTAGGTAGCGTAAGCGGAATCTGCTAAAGTGTGGTAGCGGATATTTGTTTGTGTGGCTGGGTGAATTTATGAAAGAGTGTGCTGTAAAAATCGAAGTTCCAAATGATTATAGAAAGGCGATTATTGTCCCAATGTACAAGGGAAAAGGTGGTGAAGACGACTGTAGTATTTATAGAGCGATTAACCTACTAAGTACTGTGGGCAAAATATTCACCAAAATACTTATTAATAAAGTCGTAGGAGTGAAAGAGAAAAAGATTTGGGAAATTCAATGTGGGTCCACGCCAGGGAAATCATGTGCGCATGAGATATTTAGCGTGAGACAGATCACAGAAAAAAGCCTTCATTTCAATCAGAGCCTCTGTTCACTAAAATTTCTGCGTCTCGAGCAAAGGTCTTGAATTTTTAAAAATTGAGAAGAAAAGTGGAATAAGGTTTTTTTCTATTCGAAAAAAATCCCTGTTTTTTTCATCTACACATTTCTTGCTCATACTTCCCCATGTTAGTATGAGTAATAAAGTAAAATATAAAGCAGAGTCAAAAAATAAAGAATTAAAATGATGGTAATAGGAAAAGGAAACCCTGGAAGAGACATATAGAGAGAGATTAAATAGAATAAGGCACAGATGATGTAAATTGAATTTTCAATTCTGATCTTCTTTCACGAAGTTTGGATTGTGTTGGTTGGCCTTTATCGATAATATAGAAGAAATTAAGAAGGTACTGCGAAGATTCCATGCTAAACAGGCTATATAGCATGTTGCCCATAAAAAATTGTCTTCTTTTAGCAAAATTAAGGAGTCCTGCTTTCTCTCTATACTGAGTAATATGCTCACTTTCTCAAATGTTATAAATGAACCGGATGCAGACATTTAATGCACGCTCAAGCTTAGTATTAAACTCGTCAGTAATATTATCATATACTAAGCAGCCATAATCAAAAAAAGGGAGGATGAGGCTTTTAACCAAGGGAATACGTATTGGAGTGGGAAGTGATTCTTTATTCCTACTCAGTTGTTGAAGGACTCTAAAGGTTTTTCTACATATATCCGAAACTTGTTCATTCCAGTAAAGAGTGCGATTGAGAATGAAGCCCAGATCCCTTACTGAATCCATGAAGTGGATGCGACGTCCGTTAATAAGGAGAGAAGGTAGGGTTGCAATTGTTTCAAGTGATGGAGAGGAGGTTGGTCCTATAATGATAGCCATTGTTTTAGCAGGGTTTAGAGTGAGACCACTACTCCTAACCCAGTGCACCACCAAATCGATATCCTCCTGTAGCATTTGAAGTAACTTCTTCAGGGTAGTGATTGTGCTGAAGAGGTAAAGCTTGGAATCGTCAGCATATTTGTGGTACTTGCAGTATCGAAGGTTGCTGCCAAGATCAGAGGTGTAAATATTGAATAAAGTGGGGGCAAGAGTGGACCCTTGAGAGACCCCACTCTTGACCTCACCGTAGGTAGACTGCTCACCATTGCTAATCTTTACACTTCCAGAACGATTGCTAAGATACGATTCAAACCATTTAACCACCATATCAGAGAGGCTGAGCGATTTTAGTTTAGTTAGGAGTAGGTTATGGTTGACTGTGTCAAACGCCTTGGAAAAGTCAAAAAGGACGACAACTGTCAACTCCTTTTTATCGACTGCAAGTTTAAGGTCAGAAGTTACTTTAAGGGAGCCCGTGAGCGTGCTATGCTTAGCGCAAAACCCAGATTGCATTGGGTCGATTAGTTTGTGAGCATCCAAGTGCGACGTTATTTGTTGATAAACAATACGCTCAAAGGGTTTGGATAATGCATACAAAATAGAAATAGATCGAAAATCTGTCGGAGAAGTGGGGTTAGTTATTTCAGGGATAGGGCGAATAATCGCTTCTTTCTAGCTGTTAGGAAAAACTCCTACCTGAAGAGATGCGTTATATATATATATATATATGCAAGAGAACAGGACAAATAACTGGAAAAGCAAGACGAACCATCTTGATAGAAATACCATCTGAACCT
>WSXT02141854.1:0-10463 GCA_011762715.2 Neuroterus valhalla
TGTTAATGCCTAATACTTAATTCTTTTTGCATCTACCCACGAGACTTCGGAGAGGGGTAGGGATATAACCCACGTTTTTATGTGACAAATTACAGGGGTGACTTTTTAGCCCTACGAGAGTTTTCACAAGGGTAGGAATGTGACCTACTTTATTCGTATAACTAGTATATAAAAGTCATATCAAGGGTGCCTTTTTGAACCCACAAGACTAGGAAAAAGGAGAAAAAATATGAACAATTTTATTTGAACGACTGAGAGCAAAAGCGAATCAAGTAAGAGACAGATAGATGTGAAACTCTTTGTTTTCTGCCTCTACTTGCGTCGCTTTTGCTCTCAGCCTTTCATTTCTATCATAAGTCACAGGGCTGCCTCTACGCCTCCTGCAGAATGATTGTAAAGCGTTGAAATTTGAACCAAATTATTCCCATAGCCTGTCGTGGGGGTGCCTCCCCGAGCCTCGCGTGACGTGACAAAAGGGAAGGGAATTTTCCTATTACTATTCATAGGGCTGCATGGTTTTTGCTATGAAAATCTAATGCACACCAATTTTCACTACCATTTTCTTAAACATCGCATCAAAATACGTGCATAGGTGGAGTTTCAGAAAACCAATGAGGAAAAATACATAAATTTCTGGCAGGGGCTACGTATGACATTATTGTTTTTATCAAGAAAGATCTCAAAAACTTCCTTTCGTGAAAAAAATTGCTCGAACATGAAATGTGTATTTTGACTCTGTCTACAACTTTCAATAACCTTATTTTCAAAATTTGTCATTGTTCTCAAAAGATGCGTGGAAAACCATTATTCCTATGGGGATTTTATGGTTTTCACAATATAAATTAAAGTTACGCGGCGAAATACATGAATTCACGGATTCTCAATCCATTTGCAGGTAAAGGTTATTTGGAACAGCACCCAAAGATTTGACTGATTCAACCGCCTTTTAGGGTTTTAATTGCAAGTATGCTAATAATTGTGGAATTTCATTCCTACTTCAATCACGCTCATCAAGGGGTTAGAAATAGAAGGAACTGTTCAATCGCACCTTAAATAGAAAATGCTTGGCGCTCCTTTGGCCTATCCAAAGTTGCAGAAGAGGAAGGGTGAAGTTCGTATCGGGGGGGCCTGGTCTCAAGAGGCGTCTGTAGAGAGGATGACAGTCGACCAACAGCTCGACCTGCGAGCCGCTTATGCTAAGGGCCACCTTATGCCACGCTCCATCTGCCAATCGAAATGGAAATTCTTCGACATGAACGGTGCCATCTCGACGGGACACATAATGAAGTCGTAGTTCGTCTTTACGACCGCTGCTCTGCAGCTCCAGGTACCTGAATGTGAAAATACCGAAGTTGGATCTAAATTTTTCTTTTTAATAATTGAAAGGAATGCAGGATACATTGTTAATGGCTTTCGCCTAATTCAGAATAGGTATGTTCAGGAAGGCCTTCTGCAAAATTTGTTAACCTACAAGTAAAAAATGTTTCTGAATATCTAATTTCCAAATATGTTCTTCAAAACATTAACAAAATTCTAATGCTGGATTTCACAATCTTCCCCAGCTATTCTATTTTGCTCGAGAACTAATCATAAATCATTAGGATATTCAGAAATAATCAGAACCTCTGACAACTTCTCACTTTCCCTGACTTTTTTTGTAGTAGTAAGAGAGAGGGGGGGGGGGGGCGTAACTGATCAGTAGGGGTTTAGGGAGCAATCGGGATAGCAGATTACTTTTTTTCTGAGGCCGCATTTTAATAGTGCGGGTAATTTGCTTCGCCATACCAGTAGTTTGTGGAAAAAATTTTATTCTCATCGGACAATATCTTATGTTCGATACTGTGGCTTGAAATTTCGCAGATTCGACTTATACCGTATGAATACCAGTATAAGGTCGCAACATTATATTCGATGACTGAAAAGTTAATAAAAATATGTAATTGTTTTATTACCTATCGAAATAATGTAAAAGTTGGGACGGCAGGTCTGACCGTTATCAAGATACAGGCACCTTGAACATATACACATCTTAAATGTCTTCTCCACAGCCTCGGTATGGAATGGGATATGCGGGAAATTTTCGTCTCTTGACTGTGTCTTGAGATAAGGACGTTATAAGTTGTTCGTTCGTAACACTGCAAGGAACGGGCGCCATAGTTAGGATAATAGTCTGACAGTCCTTCATATCATAGTAATTTGTTAATTCGAAATTGAGCTCTGGCACAATTTTGTGGCTTAAACTTTGTAGTTCCAGTCTCCGCTCGCTTAGCTGCCACAAGACAGTTGGGTGCCAACCTTCGCACTTCTGAACTTTCATCTGTCATTATGCTCGGCAGGATGTTTTCAGAAAAAGCAAAGTAAGAATTTTGCTAGATACATGCATAGATTTTGTGTGCCTATTAGCAGATAAGTATCTTGTCCTTTGAATTGCGTCAAAAAGATGCCTAGATCCATCCTTGATTGAACTAATAAACGTAATTGTAATCCACCATTGCGAGTAAATAGTATGTGCAATTGTTGCTGAGAATGTTCATGAAATGCTTTGCACTTGACGCTGTAAACTTCGTGACTTGATATGCGACTACGGTATGCTTTCGTAAAAATGATACAGTCCTGACACGTGAAAATAAAACGCGTTGTGCTTGAATTCATTCAAGATGATTTCAAGAGAGCCAACATTAGCTTCTCGGACGAGGATTGTTCTTTAGCATTTCTATGAAAGATTCGGTGCTTTTTTTCTCGCCGGGCTGTTTCCGAAAGTTCTTGATCTCGCCCTCCTTAACTTCTGTTTTCAGAAGTTAGGTACCTAGATGAAGTGATTTTCTGTCAGTACTTCTAATGTTAAGTTCCTTTTTCAATCATTTCGTTATTCCTAACTATTGCCAGGGGAATATCTTACCCATTTGAGACGATGTAAGCTGTACACAGAATAGTTCGATCCATGTGCAAGCTCTGCTCTATATGCTTTATTATACTCGTACCGTTTTTGCGGGCCGTAAGCTCTTTTTCCGTCTACAGAACCATCCCAAGCGAAGAGAGTAGAACCTAGTGCCTAAGTATTATTTGTATGTCTCTCCAGTGACTATGCGTAAAATAGCACTTCTATCTGCGCTTCAGATCAATCTTGGCACACGTGTTTCATCCGAAGCTCATGACAATCTCTTGTGTGAATACCTCGACGATTCTCAGAGCGTTCTTGAGATGTCTTTTGTAAGAAGCATTGATCCCAAAGTCGTCCATATAAAATATGTGTGTGGAGAGAGATATGTGGAGAAAGCTCATTGTCTCACTTTAGAAGATGCCCCTCTGGAAAGTGACGCTCCCTATTGAAAAAAGATTCATGAATTTGTAACGTAGGAAAGTTTCGTGTCTCAGTTATGTAACAAAAACACATCACATTTAATGTATCATTTTTTGCCCAAACGTTACGTGCCTAAGTTACATGGGTTATTGTTCATTCATGAAAATGTTACGTGACTAGGCTACATAGGTTTTTGTTCATTATTGAGAATGTTACGTGACTAAGCTACGTTGATTTTTTTCTAAGATGATGTTATGTGACTCAGTAACATAGGTATTTTCCGAATTTGAGGATTGTACCACAAACGAATTTTATTTCTTCCATCAATTTACTTTCTCTTTCTCCTAATAAAAAAAAAGAATTCATCATTTTGCATACACAATTAAAAAGGAATATAGTTTGTTATTGGGAAGTGATACTCTTTTTATTTGTAATTTTATTTTTCGATACATAAAGTAGAGAAAACTGATATCAAAGAAAACCTAATTTACGAAACATAGTAGTAACAAAGTCACGTAACAACCAATAAATTTTCCAAATATTTATGTCACTGATTCGCGTAAGATTTTCATAAATCAACAAAAATTCATGTGACTTCTTCACGTAACATTTCCATTATTGAACAATAAACTATGTAAATTAGACACGTAATATTCTTATAAACGTACAGTAATTCATATAACTTAGGCACGTAACATTTGGGCGAAAATTAAACATCGAATGTTTTGTGCTTTTGTTACGTAACTAAAACACGAAATTTCGCTACGTCAAAAAATCATGCATCTTCTTTCAATGGGGCTGTGTATTGTCATACAATGTTTTCAAGAAGAGTTAGTAGATCTGGTTTTTCAGAAGGGTATCAATCTCTCTATGCATTCTACTATGATATTTAGTTCAACTTGATAAGACAAGGTGTGTCCTGACACCAGTCACTGCGGAATGGGCGTCTCTGACTCAAAATATGATGTTAAGATCCAGGCTAGATGCTGTTGTGTTAGTAAACTTCTTGTACCAACATTTCTTGATACGATCCGGTCCAGCAGCAGAGAAGTTATTTGTACCTTCAATGCCTTTACCGCCTCTTTGTCAATATATGGTGGGCATTCCTTTTTTGACGTCGTAAGTTTCTCGCACAGCTCTTTGAAACGTGTGCTTTATTCAAGGGGTCTGGAACTTCCCAAATCTGCATTCAAAAAGTCTAGACCTCTTTGGAAATGAGCAGGGTTTCAGAGAAACGGGGAGTGCCTCTTCTGTATCCTCTTCCTCGCATCAGATAACATCCGTATTTTATCAACAATGTACTGCTTGATGGTCAGCAGCTATGAAATGTTCTATGTGTAGATCCTCATTTTGTGAACGAACTTTCAGACTCTTACAGTCGATGTTTCACCGGATTTCATGTAGTCCATCACACACTGAATACAAGGCACGCTCTGTCTAGCACAGCCAATCTTCTTCTTCCTCTTCAGTTGGAGTCGAGCGCCTCTTGGCGTTTCGATCTGTCATCATCTTTACCCTATAAATTTGAATCAGCCGAAGCGGTCACTGCATCATAAAGTATACAAGTGCTGATTCAGAAGTCTTTCTCTTCTACGAGATGCTCACGAAGAATCTCACTCGATTGGGCCAAATCATGGGACTCAGAAGAAACCTAGATGTTGATGTTCTTGCAGTGTCTGGAGAAGTAATTCACGCAAATTTCCTTTTTTCGAGAGGCCGACGACGCAGTTTCTGGCACCACAGAATATGCAGGCACGTCGTGTAACTCCGGCACATAGGGACAATACTGTAGTTGTAGCAATTTGACAAGTTATCGTCTTGCGGATACGTACACAGAAGACGTCAATGGTCTTGCTGATTTGTAACCGTGTTCCCGTTTAATTAAAAACATTGATCTCTAGAACAACTGGTACTGTTTACCTGCCCCTCATCGATTGCTCCGCGTGTTTGATGATTTTGATCGCATTCACAACTGAGTTTGGTGTTGCCATAGTTGTTCATACGAGCAGCTAGGGGAGAGGTTTTTCCACCCTTGCAGAGCTCTGCATACAACAGTGGAGTTGCATACTCTGGTAGGTCGCCTGGTATCCCAGAAACACCGTGAAGGACACCCCACCCAAGTCCAAATCATTTACTGGATTTGAATAAAATTGAATAGTGGAACTCGATGTTCAACTATTCTTCTAGTTTTATAGACAGACAGGAGTCCTGGACATGCTGTTCGAAATACTCGAACGCGCAAAGCAACTGACAATTGTTTCACGAGGGTTATCTACTAGGCTGACACAATGAGGCTGACATCTCTCTTTTCCTGCATGATACTTTTGCCATTGTGACTCGCACCACACGATTCGCATGGGTAACTCCGCAGCGTAACTAATGACCGTAAGCATGAGTTTAATCATATATTTCTTATATGGATGACTTAAAGATCTGTTCTTCTGGGAAAAAGCATCTCAAGATAAGCATCTGAATCATGGAAGATATGTAGGCTTTTGCGAGGAATCTGAACTTGTAAAAAGGAGTGCTATTGTACACGATATCTTCGATCAACATACTTGCCGTCCTAGTTTTCAACTTTAGTGTAGTTGTAAGATAGAACTTTTGTAAAAGCAATTAATAGTATGAGTCCTTTTCGAATCCGTTCATTCTTCAGGGCAGAGCTCAATTCGAAGTGCCCGTAAGGCCTTAATGTACTTCCCAAGTGGAGGGTTTGAAAAAATGTTGGGCTGAAAAGTTATCTACATGACTCTCCAAAGAAATACTGCGAATTAGAGGAGGTAAAAATCATGAAATTCCAAATTCCAGATGTATCGAATATACAAATTATTTAACAAATCAAAACTTCGACCTATTTGTAATTTTCTACATTGAATTCCCGTTGTAACTAAATTTGATACCTTTAAAACACGCTATAAATCTCTTACTATTTTTATCCTCCGAAAACTGGCGTTCCACAAGATAGTTTCTATGTAAAAACTTGCACTTTTCTTTTTCTCTGGATCACTAAGATTTCAAAATGACCGTTCTCGTCATAAACAAATCACTCACTGTATTCATATTCATTCATATTCATATTCAATTTATTCAAGCTCAAAAGTTTGTATACCAATTACAGAGCAGGAACGTAGTTATATACATATAATTAGGATATTCATTCAGCACATAAGAAGCATTAAAGCATAAAATTGAAATTTAACATTCCAATGATATGTATAAATTCGTACATGTTAAGCATCAGTTTGTGAGATGAATTCAAGAACCGCATCACAAAAGCTTTCTAACGAAGTTACAAGTATATCAATATCATGCTGCGTGTTCGTAAAGAATTTATTAAGGTTCTCACTCATTGTGTATAAAGGTGACAAATTAATTAAAGCTGATGACGTATAGATTTGTTCTTTATTCTTAGTGAAATGTTTTGGCTCAATGTTACTCGTTAAAAACGGAGAAACTTCCTGCAAGACTTCAGGACAGTCTATTAAGCCACGAATTATTTGAAATAAGAATACAATACTTGTATAGACCCTCCTATCCTTCAGAGCAGTAATATTGAATCTTTCCCTAAGTATCGAGATGTCAGAACCAGGAGGAGGATACGTGCCATATTCTTTCCAGTGCAAATGTTTTAGAAATCTTTCTGGCAACTTTCTATAGAGAAAATGTATTTTTGAAAGTGTGGTGACCATAATATCGAACCATACTCAAGTTTGGACCCTACCAGTGTGTTGAAGAACGTCTTCATGGTTTCAGGATTTTTAAAGTTTCTACATATTCGCAGTAAGAGGCCAAGAGACATATTAGCATCTAGTACCATTTTATCTATATGTATTTTGAATGTAAGAAGTGGATCGAAGTTTGAGCGTAGGTCAATTATGGTGAATACCCTCCCAAGTTTCACTCCATTTATAGAGTAGGTAAAGTCAAATGATATTGGGATATCACGATTTCTAAGAAAAGACGTAATTTTGCATTTCTGAATGTTGATTAATAATTTATTGGCGCTGCACCAGTCGGAAAATTCATCAAGGTTGTCTTGTACATTTTGACACGAGTTAATATCAAGTATTAGCAGTGAGAGTTTAATATCATCAGCATAGAAATAGTGAAAACATTCAAGATAATAGACAAATCATTGATAGATACCACAAAGAGTAGTGGACCTAGATTTGAACCTTGCGGTACTCCAGATGTTGGTGTAAAGGGTTGAGAGGTATATCCACCATATTTCACATAAGATTCCCTATCATATAGGTGAGTATGTACTAAGTGTATAACATTGTTATCAAGGTCTAATCTGCGTAGTAATTTGGGATTTTGTTTATTGCACAAATTATATCTTGATTGGTTAACTGTGGAATAAAACTTGATGTTTGAACAGAAGATATATTATTTTTGAGTGAGAATAGAGAATTCTTTGAGAAATTGATAGGCTTAATCTTCCCAATAAGGTGGTAACAGAGTACTGGGATTATAAATTTAACAGAAAAATTTAGTAAAAGCATTAACTTTGTCTACGGGGTCTGAAAATTCTTCTCCCTCGTATCTCATTGATCCAGGAATTCTAGAAATACCTTTCAAATTATTCATATAGGACCAAAATGCGGAAGGTCTAGTTCTGATTTTTTCCTCAGTATTTTCATTATACATCTTGCCAGAGGTTTGAAGGCTTATCTTAATTTTATTTTGAAGCTTTGATAACACAGTCATATCATAAGGATCTAGTGTAGAATTATATTTTTTCCTATATTTATTTTCTAGTGATATGTCTTTTATTATATTTTTCGTAAACCATGGAAGGTATTTTGTATTATTTGCATATTTGGAGAATTTAGGAACATGCCGATCAAAAAGCATATTTAGAGCAATATAAAATAATTCAGTAGCATGATCAACAGAGGTTTCATTTTCTAAAAATGTCCAATCATTATTATTTAAATCAAAACATAAATTACTAATATCTGCTTTCCTAAAGTGTAAATCTTCAGTGTCGGCTTTGTCAACGAAGTTCTTGATTTGTTTGAGTGACAAATTTATTTCGAGAATGAGTGACGGATGGTGTTTATCTTCGAAAATTATCGGAGAATTACATTTAGTTGATACACACGACTGATTTAGTAGAATTAGGTCTAGATATCTGGTATTGACATTATCAATTTTATTAAACTGTTGAAGATCAAAGTATGTCAGAAAAGAGGATAGAAGCAAAGACTTTCCATCTTGAATGCCACTCTCACAAAAATTCTTGTATTGTGATGCATTGAAATCCCCAAGTATAATTAATTTGTGATCCTAAAGATCACTTTTCGACATGAGGGCTTTAAAGAATGTTTCGAAGATGTCAACAGAGAGAGCCGGAGGTATATATATTGCGATGATTAAGTAATATTCTCCATTTCGATAGAATTTAACCCAAACAATATTAATTTCAGTGAATCGAGTAACAAAAGGGGCTGGGACTATCACAAAAACATTAAAAATGTTAGAAAAGAGCTAAATCATCATGTTTTATCTTTAATGGAAAAATTCTGACCGTAAATGTAGTGAGAATCCCGTAATATTTTTTATGACAAATCCACCTTCTTGTTAATATGTCCACATATGAGAGTTCTGAAATCAACTCGAGCTTACTTTCAAGATAATTGCATAGTTATTCAAAAAATAAGTTAACGATATTTCAACCATACTTTTTTAAACACGAGTTTTATTATAAGATATGGTCAATAGTCTTTTTTTTATATTTCGGACAAAGGTTATTAGCGGCTCGCTGTAGAGTCAAAGCAATGTAACTAGCAAAATAAAATTTTTGTAATCTTCCCAATCTTCGAATCCGAGGGCCCAGAAAAGTTCTTCGATTATCTTCTGTTTTGGAAATTTTTTTATGCCACCAAAATTTTCATAGTAATGCATGGGAAAATATCGATTACTTCTGACAGTGGGTGAATGTTTATAAGAATCATAAAAAATTTCATGAATAGACGATACTGAATATTCTCGGAGCGGAAAGTGTAATGATCATATGTAGGTAGTTCTTCCTTTTCAGCGAGCCGCTAAAAACTTTTGGCCGAAATATAAAAAAAGACTATTGACCATATCTTATAATAAAACTCGTGTTCGAAAAAGTATGGTTGAAATATCGTTAATTTATTTTTTGAATAACTATGCAATTATTTCGAAAGTTAGCTCGAGTTGATTTCAGAACTCTCATATGTGGACATATTAACAAGAAGGTGGATTTGGCATAGAAAATATTACGGGATTCTCACTCCATTTACGGTCAGAATTTTCCCATTAAAGATGAAACATGATGATATATCTCTTTTCTAACATTTTTAATGTTTTTTTGAGGTATTTCACTTCTTTTTTCATTATTATCTCATATTTATTTTACTATTTTATGAATTCATTTTCATGATTTGTCCATTAATCATTTTATTATGCAAATGCTTCATTCCAATTATTATTAATAATAATCTTCTTTGATAATTACTCTTTTTCTTTTCTAAATTTATAATTTTAATAATCCATTTTGATCATCTTTTATTGATACATTTTAATAAAATGGATTATATATGCAGGTTTTATTTATTATTTCTATTAAATTATTATATTATTCATTCATGAATATTATAAATCTGTCAAGGTTAATTTTGGTCACTTTGGATGTCAATTTGTAAAAAACTACCAGTAGAATATCATTTTGGACACCCAGTGCAAAGCCAGATTCACGGGGACCATCGTCATCACTTTCCAGGTTATTCTTGGTCACTTTGGAAATCAATTTGTAGGAAACTTCCTGCAGAATATAATTTTGGACACCTAGTGCGGAGCCAGATTCACGGAAACCAACGACATCACTTCCAAGGTTAATATTGGTTAATATTTTCTCAATTAAGGTAAAGATTTATGCTATCAGTAGTGAGAATATTCATATCGATACTATAGAGCAAGAATAACAACGAATTTGGAAATTTCCCGCTCGACTATAACGCCATCTCTAGGATCAAAAAATAGACGTAGAAATAAAAATAATAATATCGGCAACGAAGAAAACTGAAGATTTTGCGAGAAAAGGAAAATCGAAAAGCCTTAAAATGTTTTATGTAATGAAAAACGGGTTAGAGCATAAAAATTTTACATTTGAAGCGATGAGAACCCCCCC
>WSXT02141876.1:0-10463 GCA_011762715.2 Neuroterus valhalla
TATATATATATATATATCTGTGTGTGTGTGTGTGTGTGTGTGTGTGTGTGTGTGTGTGTGTGTGTGTGTGTGTGTGTTATTTAGCACAACCACTTTAAATGCATAATTTTTATTATTGTACAAATATCATATTCAGCATTTTAGCGACATATTCAATCCATGAAAAAGGTTCGGTAGTCTTTGGTACACTTCTTCAAGGCCACAAAAGAAAGAGCGAGTTCGTTACCCAGTCATTTTTCACCAAACCAAAAAGTTTCGGTCAAACTATGAAAGATGCAAAAAAATGTTGATAACCAAGAGACAAGAGTATTTTGATGAAAGCCTTGAGTAAAATTAATTTCGAAAAAATGTAGGCGCGCTCAAACTTGCGAGTAAAACGAGCCGCGCATGTTGCGGGCCATGAGAATGTGCCCGCGCAGCGGGAAGATTTTTTTATTGCAGGTTAGGACAATAGTTGCTTTTTCCCAATCATTTGGAACTCCATCGTTCACAGCACATATATTCATAAATGCTCTCTGCTGCACTCAGCAGTGATGCCATCCACACCAGCAGCTTCATCATTATTCTGTTCCTAATCATGGTTATGATGTCATAAATATCGATTCTTCGTTTGTCAAGTTCATCGGAATCGTCCAAAGGATCCTTGTCTGTGTCACTGTTATCATGCTTCGTAGCTTTACTTCATACGATTCTGTGGAAAAATCTCTCCAATTTTCATTTATTCCTTTAAAATCCCCTGCCATTTTCCTAACGTCGCACAGTGGTTGAAAATCCCGGAAAGCTGGTCAAAAGTCGAAAATATCATCCGATTTGTTTTAAGCTTGGCATATTGGGGTATTCGAGGTCGCTTATAAAAAATTGGATATTGAGTTCGTCGAAAACAAAATGGCGGATTCAAAATAGCGGACAAATATTGAGAAATTCCATCCGATTTACTCTAAAAATATTATAAGGGGGTTTTAAAGGTCACTGATTGAGAATTTTATATTTAACTTTTCGAAAAACAAAATGGCGGATTAAAATGGCAGACGACTACTGGAAAATTACATCTTATATACTTAATAAATTGTATACGGGGGTTTTTCCAGGTCGCTGATTAAGAATTTGACATTTATTTCGTCGGAAACAAAATGGCGGATTAAGAATGGCAGATAAATACTGAGAAATTACATCTGATTTACTCTAAAAATCGTACACGAGGTTTCCCGAAGTCGATGATTAAGAATTTGATATTAGGTTAATCAAAAACAAAATGGCGGATTCAAGATGGCCGACGACAATTGAATAATGGACCAATCTCACAGAAAGTGGTCCGAATGAAGTTAAAATCAGTTGTACAAGGATTTTTATGAAGGCGACAGTTATAAAATTTCCGTGTAGAAAAACTTTATTTTTTTATTTGCATTCAAACAGTACCTTAGACATTAGTTGTAGTTCTTAAACATGTATAACTAACCCAAAATTTTAGCTGTCCTAGTGAACTTCAAATATCAGTAATTGGCCATATTTTATTGAATCAATCATCACTATCACGTAGATCGTGTAATTTTTGGTCGTGTAAGGATTGTTTTTGTTCCTTACTAATTTCGAGCCCACAGAAAGCCACTTGATTTCTTTTAAAGGTATTTCACGTAAAGTTGAAATATATGGATCTGTCGAGATCAGAAGCCTTAGGAAAACATTTTCCATTGTTTTGACTCTACTAAACTTTCGTGAGTAATTTTGACGAAAATTTTTAATGACTTTGTTACACGACTCTTGTGCCTCTTCAGACATTTGGCCTATTGGCAGTAGAGAATTTTCTATTATTTTTGCACCGTGAATGAATATTTTATGTGCTGTTGTGGGCATACGGAACCAAGGGTACAATTTAACAAATTTCCGTGCTGTGGTCAAAGCATATTCTTCAAATTTTTTAACGTTGATTTCAAGTCCAGATGGAATTGCTCGCAAAATTGTGTGAAATCTATCAATGATATCTTTGTCGACCCCCGTTATAGCAGCAGAAACTAGAGAATTTTGGAAAAATCGTCGTGCAGCATTTCCATCATTGGTACTGCCATACCCTTGTTTTGGCTGATCTACAAGAAGCCCCAATTCCACAAGAAAATTTGTTTGAATTTTTTCCCTACGTTTTCAACACTGTTCTTTGTTTTCTTGCGAATTTGCTTTTTTCTATCTTCACTATATATGACAAGTGCAACAAAGATTCGAAAAAACGGATCCATGCATATAAAGAAGATATCCCGAATTGCAAATTACCATCAATGACCTTCTTCCCTAAAATTTTATCAATTTTATTAAAATCTGTCAATGTACATTGGCAAAGGTAACATCATTGAGTAGATGAAGTATCTGTCAATGAATTGCAAACTTTTCCATCAATCATTGTTAATGCCAAAATGTACTTGACTTTTATCTCCCGGCTATGAAACATTTTCACGAGTGGCTTGAAATTTTTTTGTTGTTCTGTAATTTCATTTACAACTTTCTTGGTAGTTTCCACAGTTTCGCGTACGAATTCAATTTTAATTGGTCTACAAAATCGAGGCGAAGAAGGTCGCGAATTCTTCCATACAATTTTACCTTCACTTTCCGTATTAACAAATTTCAATTGCAATGGAACCAAAGATGTAAAGAAAATGTACTCGTCTGTTTTACTTCCATCATCGTTTCCAAATTTTCGTTTGCATCAACTTTGGCCAGAGGTTCCATCGCACCTCCATTCACGGATTAATTCAAAATGATAATATTTTTCGGCTGGAAATCTTTGGATGACATCAACATGAGCCAAAGTATACGTTCTACTGTAATATCTAGTAATGCTTGCAGTTTCACTTCAGCACAGCATTTAGTAACAGTGATTTCTGATCTATTAGGATAACATTGTTGTTTTGCTTCGAGAACATGATGGTAAGGTGGATACAGAGCACAATTATTTTGTAAGTTTTTTCGGTTACTTGATCTAGAGATCGCCGATACCTTCATGCTCTTGCAGGGCTTCTGTGTAAATCATCCTGGACAACTTTGGCAGCGTCAGTTTTACCATCAGCTCGTAACTTCATTTGAGTTGCGTACCCTAATTCTTCAGTAGCATGAAGTTGGCGGATGCTTTCTGTTCTCCTTCGCTTTGCTCTATGCTGGCCTCTTGGAAGGTCGAGGAGAGCCGGCCAAGCTCAGTGGCATCATCAGGAATTGATGATTCACTTATATTAGATGTGGTGACATGGTTTTTTTTCAAGTCTTCTTCAATGATGTCGTAGCAATCCTCGTATGCACATTTTGGAAAGTGTTTTTTGATGAGTGAAAAAATCTGTTTCCTCGTTAAATTAAATTTGACTGCAGCATTAGGCAACTCTGAAAAAAAAACAAAGTTCATTTTTTTATTTGTTGATGAAAAATTAAAGTACTACATTATTTGTGAAGAACCAATAAAAATATCATGATTCCTATTCATTTGAGTTTCTTTTCTAGCTCACAATTTCATAAAATGCGTCTATTATTTACTCTACATGGGTGGAGTTTCGAAAAGCGGTTACCACCGATAAATTTGAAACTCTGTTTCACTATGTATTTTGACATGCTGATCACGGAATTGATAGTAAGAATACCCTCAAATTTGATTTTTATGGTGAAAACCATGAAAAACCCATAAAAATCATGTTTTTTACGTTTGTCCCAATGCATGGTGAAAATTCATAAAAAAACATATCAAAGTTGTAGATCCTTTGAAAATGCATATTTTATATTTAGTATGTTTTTATCGTACGACTGACAGTTCTCGATAAGGAAAGGGAAAGTGTCGGTACAAAGTGCAGAGTTGCTTGGGGGGTGAAAAGGCAGCCCTGGATATGAGTATAAAAATAATGTAGTTCACACCTCCCTCCTTTCCCAAGTCCCATGGCAGGGGGGGAGGCACATGTCTGACTGTTCATAGAAATAAAGTAGGGCGCAGATCATCCCCATTTGTCTCCTTATACGTTTCGTGGAAACATATCTTGTGCCATTACCTCATTTTTATCCCATTCATTTTACGCTATCGTACCCAAACTTCCAAAAATTTTCAAGGTTCGATATGTCTGCGATTTTCAATATCCAAAGTCCATCCACCAGCCTTCCGAGAATTCCCCATACAATTTAGGTCGCATCGCTTGAGGTTTTGCAGTATATCTGTGATTTTTCATATTTGTCGTCTATTTATTCGAAAACCATCAGTCGTAGGGTAAAAACATGTTGAACATGAAATGAGTATTTCTAAAGGATCTACCATGAAAATCACATTTGCGGCAATTATCATTATCATATTCGTGATCAGCGCGTTGAAATACATAGGTATACGAAGTTTCGGATGTGCTTTTCGGAACTTTATCCCTTTACATTTTCTGTCTTTAAATTATTTACGAAACTTTTTTCGATAATATAGAAACTTGCAGTAAATGGCAGTTGGACTTTTGACATAAGTTACTTGAAGGTCATGTTGGTATGAGGAAAAAATTCTGAGCCGGGGTTTTGCGGAGATTTTTTTAAAAACGTTTTTGAATACATACTTGTAATTAAAAAAATTGAATTTTTCTCTATTTGATTGACAAGATATCAAAGTAAAACGATGTGCGTTCGTGTTTGCTGTAAACAACAAAAAATTATACTAACTTTCAGGAGGAGATTCCATTTTGAAGAATTAAATCCGGTAATCCATCAAAAAGTGATGCACTTTCGGAGCGAATGATTTTTTTCACCTGTACGAACGTTTAACGAGTTACTCCCGACGGTCAATTTTGAAATGATAACTTGGAGCACGTGAGAACGTTTGTTCAACTACAGCGATGGAAAACGACGGGGGAAATATTACTGAAGTATTACCAATCGACGAGAATAGGTTAAGAGAAAAATTTTTTTTCAACTTTTGGCCAGCTTTCCTTCACTTTCAACCACTGTGCGTCGGTGGCAGAGAATAGGGTGAGGTGTGTGCCTCAGTCCCAACCCCTCGGCTTGTCTCGTTCACGAGCAAAATTCTCAAAAGGACAAATCCCTGTTGCATGAATCACGCGAGTTGATAGTGCCACTGTATGTGAAAAGGGATAGGGATAGGCAGGAGAATTATAGAGGAATCACATCGATGAATACGGCGCACAAAATATACACGATGGTACTGGCGGAGAGACTACAAAATGATGTCGAGGAGAAAGGCATATTGTCGGAAACGCAGGCAGGATTCAGATCGGGTAGGAGCATCATCGATAATGAAAATATTTTTTAGCACGTGGTGGACAGAGAAATAAAGAAGCGGAAAAAGCCGGATCGAGAGGGTAAAGGAGATGTACACAGAGAGCTTGATAGGGTGAGAGGAGGGTGAGGGATCTCAAAAGTTTCCTGGATTGAGGAGGCCTCAAAGGAGATTATGAAGAGGTTAAGAAATACTTCGGTAGGAGTCGATAAGAGTTAAATGCGGAGAAGTTCAAGGTTATGGTGTTCAGGAGAGGAGTCGGAAGGGATAAGGTGGGAGTTTGGAAATGGAAAGGGAGAGCGGTGCAGGAGGTGGAAGAATTGGTGTACCTGGGTTTTTCATTTAGGAGGAATAGAGAAGTGAATGATGATATAGAAGAGAGAATAAGGAGGGCAAATGTTGTGATGAGTCCGGTGTGGGTTCTGGGAAAGAGGTTGTTTAAAGATGACTTTGAAAAGGGGATGAAGCTGTTCGACTCGCTTGTGATGGGAGTGCTACTGTATGGAGTAGTAATTGTAAATAGTTTAGATATGAGCGAAGTAACAGTTATTAACTGCGGGAGCAAAATTAGGTAATTAGAGCCCCCCCCCCCGAGACTTAGGAAAAGGGGGAGGTTTTGTGACCTACACTATTTCCTTGACCTATCACAGGAGTTCCTTTTCGCCCTCTAAAAGACTTGGGAAAGGAGGGAGGTATTAACTCTGGCTTACGTCCACGAACAGCGCTTTGCCACTTCAAATTTTTCAAGGGGAGAGATGCCGCAATTCTATCACTTTGGAGGGAGAGAAATGCCGTAGGTAGACAATTCGGTTTATGAGGCTTGCCACAATATTGACAATCTACTCGGGAGAGATGCCGCAAGGGAGACTTGCCGCAAAGAGACTCACCGCAAATGAGACATGCCGCAAATAGACTTGCCTCAGATGAGACTAGCTGCAGGTGAGACTTGCAACCAGGGAGACTTGCCGCTGAGAGACCTGCCGCAAAGAGACTTGCTGCAGGTGAGACCTGTAGCAGATGAGACTTGCTGCATTTGAGACTTGCCACGGGTGAGACTTGCCGCATGTGACTTAATGCGGACCCTATTTTTTCATATTTAGAAACATTCGGCACCACATAACCCTTCCTTCGTGTCTTATCTCGTTCCAACATCAACTGAAATATAGAAAAATTTATTAATAAAATAAATACTGTCCTTTGACTACAAAAACTAAAATTTTCCTTCAAAGTGAAAATTATAACTGAAATGATGTTACAATTTTTATTTACAAAAAATATTTGCTGATTCATTCTCACTTCTAGATACTTTCTTAGAGACTCAATTAGAATTTATAGACAAGTATGTGACTTTTGATCCAGCCGAATAGGTAATAAATATTTTTACGGATACCGTCGATATCCACGAAAGTGACAAAGTGTTTCGATTATAATAATCGTAGGTTCCACGTACCATGAAATTTTAGAGAGGTTAGTTGGAAGAAATTGCGGCTAGAGATTTTCATTCTAACCTTCTTGAAATGAGAGACGAAAAAATTGCCGCTATAGATTCGGGTATCTTTATACTTACTCAAGCATAATAATTAATTTATATTTATATTACTACATGCAGGGAGCATCTTTCGCAAATCTCTGATATTTAAGAAAAGTGACAGAACTCTAGAATTTTATTTTTCGGATATTTATGAGACCCACGGAGATGAAAGAATTTTATAGAGAATGTACTTACCTCCAACTCCTCTACATTAGACTCCTTGCTCACAAATTGAAGTGATACGTGAACACTATAAGAATGCTAAGAATTATTCGATGTGCATTGGGTTACGAAGTGGTGTAACGTGGCGTCGACGTAATGGCGTCATTCTGAAATTCTGCACCAATACGCTAGTCCAAAGACTACTAAAATCTTAACCCGCAAAATTTGAAGCAAGCATCGCTAACTTCTTGTTTCAAGTCAGCAACATCTCCTTCCGTGCTTTAGGACACGTAGGGCTTCTTTCAAACACAGTTCACTTCTACGTAACCATAATCAAGGATTGTTTTTAGTTTAAGGCATAAAAAGACTTGTTTTAAGAGAACTTCTATGATTCATTTCAGTCACTGGCTAAATTTAATACAAATCTGAAAAGAAGACTAGCATAGAATTAAGACTTTTTTTCTGTGATAGATTCTATCAGTGACTTCTGTAACTGGTTGAATCAATTCGTATATAAGCTTTTATATGCGAATTGAATTTAAGTTATTGCCTGGATTCTTTTGAAAGTTTGAGCAATTTCAGAGAATTTTAATTTCTTTCTGTTGAGTGTTTCTTTCTTCAGAAAATATAAAAATGTAATTCATAAATATAAACTACTAAAAGAAGAAAAGATGTGAATGCAGATTTGTGGATTGTGATTTTATGATTTATTTTTATCCGATTTCATAACATTTCCAAAGAAAACTTTGTTTTAACTATTGATGCACAAACAAGTATTAGAAATTTGTTATAAATATTGATGGACAAGAAAGTATCATACTATACATTAATATTTGGTTCAATTTCATTGAGTCATAAGCCGTTTTCAATCGATTACCGCTTTTCGAACCGCGGAAGAAGGTGCTGCCGCGAATGACCCCTCTACTGGAGAATGCCGGCCGGTATCCAGTGAAACTCTTTGAGTTTTGACCGACTTCTCATCTACATATTCATCACGAAGTAAGTAGAGTGTATCACAGTTTTTTAAATAAAGTAAAATATGTGAATATGACAAACATATTTCAGAACATGAGCATAAGTCGAGGGGGGGGAGGGGGGGGGGGTATATCATTCGTTCGCGGCTTGTTATTCGGCGATGCTAGAAAGGAGAAGAGTGGCACATAGAATTCATTTTATAGCACCGTGTGACTCAAATGCGCACTTACGTAATGCATATCCGTAACCTAAACAGGTTATTACGGCACCGTGCTTATTCAAGTTAGTCAGTGCTGTAAGATGTTGTACGATATCAGTGTGGCTATTTCTCCTGTCAACGTGATGGCAGATAGCAGTGACTAAGATTAACAAGGAAAAAGATAAAAAAAAAGAAATTTTCAGGGACTTTGGAAAGGGGGGTTATAGGACATTGCATACTTTAATTCATAATTCCTCAAATTTATGATTTAGGAAGTGTTCACATCGTTAAATCGTATATTAACCACAAATTTTCGTGATCAATAGAGATTGTCTTAACAAAACCTCTTCGATTGGACGCGAATTTCTGTGATTTATACACACTGCATTGTACCCCTTTTCTGAACTTAATTTTTAATATTATCCCCCGTTAATCTTATTCACTACTGCTTGCTGCCACCCCATTGTCGGGAGAAATAACCACACCGTTTATTTGTTCGAAGGAAATTCCAAAAGAATTGGCAAAGTTTCCAAAAGATTTCGAGAGATTCGAAACGGTTCAAAGGTATAACAACAAATTTAAGAACATATTGTAGGATTTCAAAATTTCTACCAGTATTCTAAAAGATTTTTGTAAATACTGAAGGATTTTAAAAGTTTTTGGAGGATTTTTAAATGACTGTTATAGGAAGCTTTTGATGGATTTTTGAATTTTCAAAATAATGTTCAGGAATCCGGAATGTTTCAGAAGAATATACATTTGTTGGAAATTCCACAAGATTTATGAGATTGCACAAAGATCTCAAAATATTACGAAGAATTTGGGAATAATCCACAGACATTACAGAAGAATTCACGAAGGTTTTTGAGATCTCAGAATATTTTCGAATATTTCTAACATTTTGCAAAGGAAAATGTTATTGCAAAGCTTGAAAGATTTCAAGAAGAATATTCAAATATTTGACAATAATTAAAAAGACTTTCATAGAATTATGAATATTTGCTTTTTAATTTTGTTGGAAACTTGATAATGGATATTCTTCAAGCTAAACTACTATTTCCCAGTACCTTAAACTTAATTATTTTTCATAGGAGAAATTTTATGACCCAAAAACAGGAAAGAGTTTCATTGAGTTCAGTCAGTAGAATAGTCGAAAATTTTCGCCCCCGGAAAATAAAAAATACTGTACGGAGAAGATAAAAACCGCTTTATAAAAAAAATTGTAGTGGATCCTCTTGAACAGGAAACTTCACCTTTGACAGGAAAAGAATTTTAAGACACAGTAAGTGATATTCTAATTGAAATCAAATTTATCATTTCAAAATTTGCTTCTTGAAACGAGCAGGACACACTCAATCCATTATCGACACAATTTAGCACTTTTTCGAACGACGCTACTATTCTGCCAATAAAACACATTTTATTCAATATCTTGGAGCAGAGGATCATTGAAAATTATTCTTATTCTGATTTAGAAGGAGGGACTTGAGGACAAGCCCAGGTTCAAATTCAAAACTATAATTTTTCTACGAAATCCTCCGTTTCAAATCAAGATCGTAATCTTCTGAGCGAAAATGATTTCATATTACAACTCAGAACTGCTTTTTTTTAATTCCATGTTCCAAATAAAAAATCTTTTAATTCCCTAGAATATTTACAAATATCTTCAAATATTCCTCAGTCTTTGAAATTTTTTGAGGTTATATTCAAAATTGTGGCCTAAAAACTTTCCTCCTATCTAGCTTTCGCTCGAATATTTCGAGGACAGTTGACTTCAATTAAAAAAATAAAAAAGATTTATACTCTGCATAGTTCTGGCTATCGTGTGAACTACAATAAGAGATTTTTGTTGAAAGAACCAAATGTCAGTAGAATTGTTCATAACTTTATTGAATAACAATATTTGTCCATGATCGTGGTTCACACGATAGCAGAAACTATACAGATTATAAACCTTCTTTATCTTTCGATTTCAAGTCAACCGTTCTCGAAATATTTGAGCCTAAGAGGCAACATGGGCTCTGCCTCGATCTGGCAAATTTTGTACCAGAAAAAATGAAGAAAGAAAAATAAAAAGTGATGAAAATACAGTCTTTGAGAAATAAAATCTTTTTCTAAAGATTAAATTCAGACAATAAGAATATCACCGTGATGAAATATTGAATTGAAGGAATTCTATTTGAGGAAGGCGGTTTTCTATAATAAAATGAACACGTTTTACCTTGATAGTAGAAAAATGCCTTTATTCAGCAAACGGACCGAGCATACGAATCAATCAAGCTTTTGTGTATTACAGTAGAATCGTAGAATCACAGAAAGGCACACACGTGAATTTCACCGAAGCTACAAACAGACTGAACGAGAATCGGTTA
>WSXT02141887.1:0-10463 GCA_011762715.2 Neuroterus valhalla
GGATGGATGGATGGATGGATGGATGGATGGATGGATGGATGGATGGATGGATGGATGGATGGATGGATGGATGGATGAATGAATGGATGTTTTACATGTTTTACACAAAATTTTTACGTCAAATACTCAACTCTAACATCCGTCCACACTTTTCAAAATATCACCCATCCATACCTTATTACTATGACCACTCGCTCGTTCCCATTACCTTGCATTCCTCCATTCCTCCTTCCTTCTTCTCTCCTCCATCTTGCCCAAAACCCCCTCCGCCCATGCGATCGCTCTTTCCTCTCCTTTTTCATGCAGTATTAATGCATTCTCTTCTCCTGTGGAAGCCAAAACCTATTACAGCCCTCCAGTCCTCCACATCTCATTCTTGCTATCATCTCCTGGCTTCCCTTCTCTCCTTTCTCACACGAATATCGCGCTCTCTCCATTAGCATAATCAACCCATATTTCTTATCATACCTTGGCCCTCTTATCCTCTGCTCCCCGTCTGCCTTTTCTCTCCATTCGGTTCTTCTTAACCATCTCATACACCTTTCTTCCCTCTTCGTGACTTCTTCTCACTTCATCCGCATGCAGACCATTTTTTCGAAAAAAAAACCTTTTTCTCTCCTCATCCATCCTTCTCTCTCCCCTCCTGTTCTCTTTCTCTCACCAGACCACTTCCCCCCTCTTTCAGGAATCGCTCCTCATATTTACACGCCCGGTCACCTGTCAAACTCCCCAAACTCGTTCTCCTTGTCTCCCTTTTCACAATACAACTAGGTGTACTTCTACCCAACCTCAGCGTTCATCTGATATACATTTTCTGAACTTTATTTATCTCTTCGCTTTCCTTTTACCCCCACACATTTACTCCGTACAATAGCACGCTCATCACAAGGGAGTCAAATAGCTTTATTCTCCTTTCAAAGTAATCTGCATACAACCTATTTTTCAATCTCCACACCTGCTTCATCACAACATTTGCCCTCCTTATCCTCTCCTCTATATGCCCATTCACTCCTGCATTTAACTCTAACCGACTCCTATACAGGTACCCTATGAAATCCCTTCATCATCTCTTTCAATGCCTCCTCACTTTTTGCCAGCAACACTACGCCATCTGCATACACATGTGACCAAATTCTATCCTCTCCTACCCTCACTTCCCTAACTACTCCTTCCTCTAGCTTCCTCTCCATGCCAGCGATTGAGATCGCGAAAAGCGTTGGGCTGAGCGGACACCCTTGCCTCACCCTCTGTCCATCCAGAAACTCTCTGAAATCGTGTCCCCTTCTCTCACCCTGTCTTTTGTCTCTTCATACACCTCTTTTACTCTTTTCATCAGGCGTTTCTCTACTCAACTCTCCTCCATTGCCTCCCACAACCTACCCCGATCCACCGATGGAAAAGCATCTTTTAGATCTACGAAAAACGCGTACACTTTTACCCCCTTTTTTACTATTTCTCTATCCACCACGTGCTGCAAAATAAAAGTATTGTCTATAGTGCTCCTAATCGCTCTGAATCCTACCTGAGTCTTCGGCAATACGCCTTTCTCCTCGACATCATTCCGTTTCCTCTCCACTAATACCATTGCGTACACTTTGTACGCCCTGTTCATCAATGTGATTCCTGTATAATTTTCCTGCCTATCCCTATCCCCCTTCTTAAACAGTGGCACTATCAGACCCTCCCGCTACTCTCCTGGAAATCCCTTACCCCTCCATACCTTTTTAAGTACCTCTTTTAGTCTGTCACTAATAGCTGGTGTGACAAAAATCCACGCTTCGTTCTGCACCCCGTCCAAGCCTGCTGCCTTTGACCTTCTTCATTTTCTCATTTGTAAATCTATCTCCTCGTCACTCTTCTCTTGATCTTTCAACATCCCCTATTCCACCACGGTTTCACTTTTCCCTTCTTCTTCTTTCCACATCTTTTCTTTTGCACACATTCTGCCTCCTTCACTTTTAGATCCCTCCATTCATCTTCTACCGACTCTCCTTCAATAGCCACTTCCCCTAGCTGCTCTTGGTACTTTTCTATAGCCTCCCCCGTCCATATCTCCCTCTCACCCATTGGAACTTCTTCTCCCTGCCCATTCTCGCAATGAAATCCCCCCCCCCCCCCAATACTACCATTCCCTCCTCTCTCTCGCTTATAACATCATCTACCCTTTCTTTCATCCTGTTATAATTCACCCACTAGCTCTACCTTTTTTCTTCAATCTAACGGCATCTTGGAGCTGCCACCTAAATCCCATTGGTGGGCTCAGTTCTATTTTACCCCACTCCTTGCCCTCTACCCACGTTTCCACAAGTTCAACGACATCAAATACCTGCACAAACCTCCAAAAGTCCTTAACCTTCTTTTTTATCGCTGCTCCATTTCAAACGAGCACCTTTATCACTCCACTGCCTTGCTGTTCTCCTAGCAGAGTGATCCGAAAACGCAAGGGTCCCAAAATTATGAACAGATATCCCGTTTTTAGACCGTCGTGCTCAAATTAGAGTCACTCTGTCAGCTCACAATCCAAAGACAAACTGTAGCAATTTAAATCAAAATTCATATCTGAAAACAATCCTGTGTCAGGTCAAGGTTCAAATCCATTTTGCACATTCGTTGCATCGCTTTCCAATCTACCATCGAGTGAATCTTGAAATGAATCAATCAATTCAAAGCGACAGGGTTCATGTGCTATTCGGGAGAGAGGCCACGCAATCTTATAATGCATTCAATTTTTATAATTTTCAAGCAAGACTGTCTAGCCGAAGCCAGAAGCGCATCTATGTACGTAAATTGTATTTGGGCAGTTTGTCGAGCAGGCAATTGTCGCCTAAGCACGCGTCAAAAATGCAACGGAAGCACAGCTTACTCCTCCATTTTGAACGAAAGTTGGATGGGTAAAGCATCCAACCCAATCTACATCTACTTGAGAATCATCCACAAATAATTACTGTCTACGATGCCATCTTGAGTTTATCTAGCCAATGCTATCGTCGATATCATTGACATCCAAGCCAATTTTCAAGCCTGCCGTGTTATATTAGATAGGCGGGGTGGGGGGGGGGGCTCAATAATGCACACTGAGTTTTGCTCAATCCTGCTTTTAGGATTGCAAAAAAATACTTTTCGAAATTCCAATGTTATCAGTTTATGCTAAGAGGATGGACATCAGGTCTTGCAGCAGTCTTACAAAAAATCCATTTAGGGTTTCATAATTTCGGGTAGAGTCGACGATTCACTAAGAAAGAATAACGTAGACTTCAATTCATCGGTTCGTAATTTCATTCAACACAAGTTCATCCATTCATGAAAATCAGATGGAGTGCGGTGCTCCTTACTCTGAAAAATCATTATTCAACTTTTCCTAATGTTTATTTGAGATAAAGATAAATTATTCATATCTTACACAGCCGCCAATTGCTTAGGCCGAACAATGAGAAAGAATAGTATGCTGCACAACGAGTTTCATGATAGAAGTACAGAAACGCAAAGAAAGATAGAATCACACCTGTGAAATGTATCTTACATAATGTCAGCCTTGATGTCATTCAATTCGTTTCCTCCGAATTCCGAATCATTATTCGAAATTTCATTTCGGTATTTCTTCCCTCTTGTTATACTCTCGTTCATCTCCAGTTTCCTATCCCCTTACCCCCCTAGAGCTAACCATTCTATGAAATATGTTTTCTCCTATTTAAATTACATCCATTCGTCCAAAAGTATCAACGTATTGCCTATCGTCGATAGGCCTCATCAGCAAGAACGCTAAATGAAACCAAAGTTTTACTGAAAGAATTCCAGAAATGCATGGATACATGCCTTTTATTTTTATATTGAGAAGTCTTACAAATTTGATTTGTGAATATTTTTTAACCATACCGTAGTTAAAATATATGCTTTTTTGTGGGTTTAAGATGTATACTACTTTTCATGTTATATACTTCAAAAGCGACCATAAACGACGTTGACAGATTTCTTCGGTTTATATCCTTGTGCCTTCTTCGACTTTACGGCAATCTCATTTTGTCTCTATTTAAGTAATAATTTATTAACGTGGTTCATGGACGCTACTTTTTTATTTTTTCTCTATCAGTAGTTTTATCTCTTCGTTTGCATTTTCCGCCACTCATTTTCACCATCTTTATTTTCTCCCTCAATTCTTCTTTACCCTCGAAACATCTTTAAGTTTTTATTTCTAATTTTGGCAAAATTGGCTTTTTTGATGAAGCGATAAGTGAAATTTCCTAATTCGAAAATCAACTAAAATTCAAGTGTTTTTACATTTTTTTGAAGCGTTAATGGAATTTTTTGTTGTTACTCACATAATATTAGAATTATATTTCAAACTAATTAAATCGTAAACGTCGTCTAATTGATTTTCTTTCGCTCTAAAAGTGTATATTGCTAAGTTCCATAAAAAATGTTCATATTTTGGTTGTATAATGGGACAGGATTGTGCAAATATAGAAATCAAATAATAGCAAGTATGTACATTCTTAGATTTTGTATGAGTTAAAGAAATATATTGTGTATAATTTATAGAATTTATAAGATAATACTGCAAATTATAATATGTACGATCAGTATCAATATTTCATACATATAGAATTTAATTATATAAACATGTCAAAAATTGAATTCAGAGCTGTCAAATATGGAATGGTAACTTGAATTCATACCCGTATACAAAATTCAAATAAACTTTAAACTTTTATTCAACAAGTAATATTTTGTATATTACATAAGGAATAATGCTACTCACAGCAATAGAAATAAAATAATAATAATAATAATAATAATCTATTATAATCAATGTGAGATAAAATATTTTTAAAAAATATAAAAAACGATCAATACGATATCGATTATTACTCTCGCCACCTCATTCCATTTTTCTACTCCGAACCGTTACCTTTCAAAGTTATGTTAATCTCTTCTAATCCCGGATATTTCCTGTTGAAATAAATACTTACTAACTATCTAAAAAGACTCATAAGACCCTGAATCATGATACCTTAGTCCAAAACCTTCTGTTCTGCAGATAAATCAGGCCTCCTCTCTAACTCAGAGCCTCGTCCTTGATTTACCATCTAAAGGCGTGACATACAAATTTTTTAGTATGCATTGACCACCGTGACATGAAGTAAGGGAAAATTAATTAATATGAATTGAGGTAAATCTTTCCGAAATCAAATTTATATCAAGTGCAATTTCAAGTAGAAGAATTACTCGAATCGAATTGCAGGGGAAAATTAAAGTAAACATACTTAAAGTGAATGAGAAAAACTAGAAATGAGAGGAATAAACTCTGAAATATATCAATAAATTACTGCATAAAGAGGAAACTACACAATTTTTGAAACTAACTCTTCGGATTTTCCTCATCCCGATAATTCTCACAGCGCACTCCTCGCAAAATATAAATGCTTAGCGCGTTGCAACACTCACAGTTTGAGAGATAAAGCGGTAGTGAAAAAACGTCAGCATCAAGTAAAGTCATAACATTCATTTGAATATGCTTTTTATAACGTTAGAATGCAAAGCGCTTCATATTTTCAATTATCAGCAACATTTACAGTTTGCGGACAGGAACAGTCCTAAAATAAGTTCAGCATCAGATATTATTTTGCCAATCATGTACATCGTCCACTTCTAGCAACATTCAAGCGCTAAGCGCTCAATATTTTCAATCATTCAAATCGTGCATTTCTCGCCAAACGTAAGAACGCGAAGCGCTCAACACTTCCAATTATTTGCAATATTCTTAATTGAGGGCAGCAACATTTCTACGATAAGGTCTGTATCAGATACCATTGTGACAATCATGCACATTGTCCATTCCTAGAAACGTTCGAACGCTTAACGCTCAATATTTCGAACTAACTGCAAACTTTTGGTTGGGCTCCCAAACTGTGTTGCAGTAATGCAAAATATTGAGTTTTCAGCATTCTACGTTGCTGGAATTGGATGATGTACATGATTGGCACAAAAGTATCTGGTACTGACCTTGTTGTAAAACTATTGCTGCCCTTGAACTATAATATCTCAAATAATTGAAAATATTGAGTGCCTCGCGTTCTAACATTGCAAAAAGGATGTGATTGTTATGACCGCACTTGATGGTGATTCCGTTGCACTGTTGCTGTATGTCTCGAACTGTGAGTGTTGCAGGACTGCAAAATATTTTAACGATAAACGTTGTAAGATTTTGCGAGAAGCTTATTATTAGGATGATTTGCATAACTTCATTCATAAATATTCTTATTCTAGCACTGTTGCTGACCTTCTAACTATGAGTGTTGCAGTAAATTGAAAATATTGAATGCTTCGAGTCCTAACGTTGCGCAAAGCGTGTGATTTATATGATTGTTATCACCGCACTTGATGGTGACGTTATTTCTCCACCACTATATGTCTGAGTGTTGCGGTTACTGCAATTATTTAGGCGCTAAGCGTTGTAACGTTATGCAAGAAGCGACCGATTTGAATGATTCGCACAACCGCATTCGAAACTCATCTTATTTCAGCACATTCACTGCCTTCCAACTATGAGTGTTGCAAATGATTGAAAATATTGAGCGCTTAGCGTTCGAACGTTGCTAGCAGTAGACGATGTCCATGGGTGGCACAATATTATTTGATGCTGAACTCATTTCAGGACTGTTTCTGTCCTCAAACTGTAAATGTTGCAGATAATTGCTAATAATTTCGAATATTGAGCGCATCGCGTTCCAACGTTGCGAGAAGCAGGCAAATTATATGAATGATATGACTTTACTTGATGCTGACGTTATTTTACCATCGCCTCATCTCTAAAAATGTGAGCGTTGCAGTTACTGCAAAATATTTAGCGCTAAGCAGTTAGCTGTTGCGAGGACCACGCCGTAAGAGTTATCGGGATAAGCGGATTCAATGTTGATCACATTTCGATTTGTGATTCTTATTTTGTCGTTGTTTTGGCTCTTAATGCTATGCAGATTGCAGATATATCATGTGCACAGATTTTTAGCGCTTAGCGCAGCATATCGCTGAGACTGTTAATTTTTTTGAAAAAATGTTTAAGGATATTCTGTTGGCCCCTCATAGTCTACAATTTTACCAAGTTTTAGACAAATACATTGGAACAAAATTTTCCCATGTATTATGTGCGGAGGCCTTCGTGATAATCCTAAGATCAACTGGAAATAATAAACACTCTGTTCACACTCTGAAAGGTAGGAAGTTTTGGATATCTAACAAGATTCAACATAATTCCAAAGAGAGTGTAAGATTCATTATTACAATATTTTGATTTGTAAACGGATTTCTTATCCATAAAGTTGTAGTCTTGCAATCAATGTTAAGAGAGGGGGAAGAGGGTGCACGCGAAGTGGGGAGAGAGTGGAAAAGAGAGGGGAGACGAGAAGATCGCGGTGATCGTTGTGAAAAAAGGGGAAGGCGCCGTTAATTTTCGAAGTTGTCTAACATTATTCATAATTGCGTTAAAAAGAGTTATTTGAGTGTTTTTGTGAGCGATGCTTTTTCGATAATGTCGCGGTAAGAATTTGATCAAACGGTTTCATCTTGACCAGTTGCTCGTTCGGTCATTTGTTTTGAAATTTGTCTGGAACCAAACTTTGTGTAATTTACGAAATAAGGAAATAATAAACCTACTTGTATTGATTATTCAAAAATTCCAAATGGGTGTTCAATGAATCTATTTAAAAATCCACCTGCGATATATAATATAACAAATTTCAGAAGTGGGATAGCCATACGCTATCTTAAAATAGTGACCTCGCCCGCAAAAGAGTTATTCTTCCCCGTTATCATCATTCGGTGCCAAATTCATTCCCGAATTTGATGTAAGGGAAAGATGAGGAAGAAAATCGTGCAAAATTACTTTGAAGAAAACAAACAAAAAAACCGACGCTATAAAACGCGCGTTTTCGCGCGTGAACGTTTCGGTCCGTGAACAAAGACTTGCTACGTCATCGTCATTTCAGCAAGCAGTAGTCTGGCTGAATACGGGATTTTGTCTCGAATTTTTTTTTCCTTCCCTTTCGAGGTGAGAGTGCGCGAGTACAAGCATTAAGAAAAACAGTTAACTTTCAATTCTAAAAAATTCGAATGATGGAAAAGTGTAGTGAATGGAATTTACAGGAAAATATGCAACCTTGGCCGGTAAAGCCGATTAATATGTGATTCTCCATGTGAACGACGTTAGATCAAATTCGTTATCGTTAAAATAAAAAATTTCGAGAAATATGGATGGATCAGCAGAGCGCAAGAGAGGGGTCACCCCCATTACTTGATTTCCTTGGATGGCCGATGAACCTAAACCATAGGGCTGCAGAGGAACTGGTAGATGGACCACATCGCAACAACCAAGTAAACGCACCAAGTCAAATAACAAATTTTGGTCGAAAGCCAAATAGAATCCCACTAAATAATGCATAAAATTCAGCAGGCCAAGTCTCACAGAATATAAATATAGTTGGAATGGGTGTGGGACAAACAGATTTCACGCAGCTTCTTGCATCAATGGCTGCAATGATGAATTCAAAATGCAGCTCTACTCCAGAATCTGGCACAGAATCAGAGGCAAGAGGCAATAAATTACAATGTTTTGACCGATTTATCTCACAACATTGCTGATTCTGCCCGTCTGGAAGGATCAGCAGAAGCCAAAGCCTGGATGAAACAGCTGCAATCGACTGCCACTTTGCATAATTGGACTGAAGCCGTTGCTTTCGAAACTACTAGAGCACATTTGAAAAAGGCTGCCGAAAATGGGTATCTCAGACCCAGTCGTTTGGATACAATAGTTAATCGGAGACAATTCGTTCTTCAATTTAAGGCAACTTTTATGATTGAAAAATCTTTGGCAGAGAAGTAGAAGTCGATGGTAGATCGTAACCAGCGACAAAATGAAGATAGGCGAGGATACTTTTTGACAAAGTTCGATTGTGTAAAGAGCTGGGATTAAGTGTACCTGAAATTGAATTTCAGCTGGCGGTTGGGTTGTAGTCTCGAGAGATAGGTTCCATTATTGTAACAAACTTATCTCGATTTTGATGATTCACAACAAAATATCCTGAAGCTTGAAGAATTGCAGACAGCAAGGAAGCAGCGAATTACTTTAAAACGTGATTCTACAAGATCATCGGGTGAGAGAAGGAAAAGATCGATGGCTACCTATCCTTCATCGACGCAAAAAAAATCTACAATGCGAAACTTCAGTTTAAATAGTGGCGATAAGAATCCCATTGCAAATGGTGAGTTTTTTCGTTGCCTCGAGAAAGGTTATCTAACCAAGGAGTGTAAGGTAAACCAAAGATTAAATGCTTTGATTGTGATGAAAAAGGGCATTACGCGAATAGTTGCTCAAAACTGAAACCCGTTATTATTATTCAAGAAAACGTGATGGTAGATACTGGTTGTGCGGAAGATATTTTCAGAATTGTGCCTGACCATGTACAAAGAGATGACGTGTTAATAAGACGTAACTTTATAGATTTATGAGAGATCGTTCACAAATGTTTCGCAAATCTATCAAACAAGATTCGGTCGAAGTAAAGTCCGCTGAAGCTGTGTCGTTAGAAGCGGCAACGATCAATTTTGTTGAAGTACACTCTCATGAGTCCGAGCTTAGCTTGCCAGTCGTCAATGATTCAAAAGAAGATCTTCGAGTAGAAATGGTAGATTCTATCGCGAATTGTGTCATGTGCCTTGAGAAAAATGTTCCTAAATTAGAGTCAAGGAAAGAACCCGTCTTTAGAAGCGAATTTACTATTATCGAAAATCCTTTTCCGGAACAAAAAGCTTATGTGCTTACTCTTCTTAATATTTATCATCAATGTATTGCGAAGGATATTACGGAAATCGGATGTACTGATTGAATACAAATAGACAATTAGAAAAAACGGAGAACAGAACCTCCTTATTCTAAACTGTATCGCATGGGAATCGCAGAGAGAACCAAATTAGGTGAGTTGATAACCACTTATAAATTAGTCGGTCTCGCGACGGAGACAGACTCTCCCTATGCTAGCTCCTGTCTCTTAGTAAAAGAGTCAGACGAAGGTCGTCGGCTCGTTATCGATTATAGACGCTTGAATAAGAATACGATTAGATTAAACTTTCTCAGGCCGACTTTAGACGATGGTTTAGAGGAAATGCAGCGTGCGATTTTATTTACAATTGAAGATCTCGCTCACGGGTATATGCAAATACCTCTTACGGAAAATGCGACAAAGAAAACTGCGTTCATAACTCAAGATGAAGCTCGCCAATCCGAACGTGCGATGTTCGGCTCGATGAACGCTTCGTTTTACTTTAATAAACTGATGAAAAAGATTTTTGGTCCATTCGGAAATAAGCTGGCTCTAACCTATTTTGACGACATCCTTATTACATTCTCATAATTTATGATTGAGAAAGTATTAGAATCGTCTGAAATTTCACATCTTGAATTTTCAACGGATCTC
>WSXT02141898.1:0-10463 GCA_011762715.2 Neuroterus valhalla
CCCCATCCCATCCCACCCCCCCCCATCCCATCCCACCCCATCCCATCCCATCCCATCCCATCCCATCCCATCCCATCCCATCCCATCCCATCCCATCCATAGAATGTGGTAAGAGAGGAAGGTTCAAAATGAGATAAAATAGGATAGGATGAGATAGGTTAAGATAAAATAAAAAAAGATAGGATTGGATAAGAAACGGTAAAATAGGGTGGTATAAGATAGGAAAAGATCGGATGTGTCCACTCATCGCAAATTCTTGCTGCGAAAAGTAAGGACGTAAGAAAAGGTGATAAGTCGAAAAATGAGAAAAGGGTAAAGTGAGGGTTAATGCAGGGATATAAAGGTGGGGGAAGTTAGATTTTGTGAGGAAGATATGAATGGAGGAAAATAATTATGCTAAGAAGAAAAGGGGAGAGGGTGAACTGGGGGAAGTGAGTGGATGGAGAAATGGGGAAGTGGGTAGGATGAGATAGGAGATGATTGGCTTGGATGGAATTGGATTGCATGAGAGAATATGGGATAAGAGTTGCATGCGGTAGGATTTGTGTAATGTGGGATAAGATGAGATGGTATGAGATGGAGGGAAAGGGAAGGAAGGGGTTGATGAGATAAGGACCGATCGGATGCGATTTAAATGATGAGATAGATTTTATTGGATGAGATATAATAGTATGAGATTCAATGAAATTATATAAGATGGCGTAGGATAAGATAGGACGGGATAAGATGGAATTAGAGAATGGGGTAGGATGAAATAAGTAGAGCCCGACCACAGTACTATTTTCCTGGGAGCGGAAAGAGAATGGGGATTGTGACAGGGGTAAATGAGAGATGGAGAAGGTAAGAGTAGATGATGGAAAAACAACATAGAAGAAATAATACTTTGGGGAGAGGAAAAAAGGGGAAGGTTAGTAATGTGGAGGAAGCGGATATGAGGCAAAATACGGGTAAATGAGTGTGGATGAGAGTGGATAAAAGTTGGGTGGGATGAACTCGGCTTTGAATAGGATAGTATAGGATAATATAGGATTGCATGGGGAAAAATGAGATGAGCGTTGCATGTGATAGGTTGAATTGAAGGGGATTGGATGGGATGAAGTGGGATAGGAGGAGAGGACTAGGGAGGTGATAGGATGAGGTGGGGCAAGAGATGCATGCGATAGGTTGCATAGGATAGGATCAGAAGGGATATGGTGAGATAAGAGGAGACGAATGGGGACAAAATAGGATTGCGCGGGATGAGGGTTGTATGTGATGGGATTTACATGGTATAGGATAAGATGAGATGATGTAATAAAGGATGGGCTTAAGCTTGAGATGAGATGAACGAGATGATATGAGATAGGTTTATCTATCGTACTTTTTCTCTGAGAGTGGTGAGGATGTCAGGGGAAGTGACAGGAAGAATGATGAGGGAAGGAAAGAAGTAATCAAATAGGAGAACACGATAACAGGAAAAAGATAGTTTTAAAAGGGGGAAATAAGGGAAATAAAACATGAATTATGGGAAAGAAAAGAAGGAGGAAAATCATAAGGGAGTAAGAAAATGAGGAAGAGAGAAAGGGAGCAGGATAAGAAGAGAGGTAATAGGATTAGACAGCAGGTGAGCTGGATGGAAATCGGATGAGATGGGATGAAGTAGGATGAGGGTTGCATGAAATAGAATTTTAATTGGATAGGACAGAATTATGTGGGGTAAGGAAAGGTGGAAGTAGATTAGTATAAGATGATATTATGATAGATTAGATAAGATGGGAAGGGATGAGACCATCCATCGTACTTATTCCCCTGCAATAGAAGGATGTTAGAAAGAGTAATGGGAGGGAAAATGGGAAGAGAAGGAAGTGAGAGTGAATAAGGAGATTCCACTGTAGGGGATGCGTGATTCCTAAAGCAGAAAACCAGAGGGAGTGAAGAAAAAAAACAAGGGAGGAATAGAAAGGTAACCAAGGGGAGTGAGTAGTTGAGAAATAAGGAAAAAGGGTGGGGAATGATGAGAGATGATAGCATGGGACGGGATGAAAGTTGGGTGGGATGGTATTGGGATGGAAATTGGATAGGGTAGACTAGGATGGAATGATATAAGAAAGCATGAGGCAGGTTCGTCTATCGTACTTCTTTCCAGGGGCGGTAAGGAAATAAGGGGAAGGGACAAGATAGAAAATGAGAAAAGTAATAACGGGGGGAAAGAATGTAAGGAAGATAGAAATAATGGGGAGAAATTTTGGGAGGGAAAAACCTGAAAGTAAGTGGATCGAATATAAAGGAATGGGGAAGGATAAGGTAGAAAGTAATGGGATCTGAGAGTATAGGAGTGGGACAAAACAAGAGTTGGATGTGATAAGATTTGCATGGGATTTGAGCTAATAATATGGGATGGAATGAAACTGGTACTTGACTTGTTCTTGGATAGTTCTAAGACAGATAATATAGGATGAGAGGAAATAGGATGAGATGGCATGAGATGGGATGAAACTGGATAGGACCATCTGTCGTTCTTTTCTTCATACAGTAGTGGGAAAGTAAGGGGGAGTGTCAGAAGGGCGGAACTGAAGGGTAAATGAGTAGATTCCACGGTAGGATATGTAAGATTTTGGGAGAGTGAGAAGAGGAGAGGGAGTAAAATTGTAGGAAAGGAAAGAAGGAGGGTGCCAAAGGAAAGAAAGTGATAGGAAGCTAGGGAAGGGGTAGGGCAAGATGGAACTGAATGTGATGGGATGGGATAAAAGTTAGTGCGGAAGGAGTAGGATGGAAATTGGAAAGGATGGGATGGGATGTAATAGAACGGAATGGCATAGAATGGGAGTTGGATAAGATGGGATAGGAAAGTGAGGTGAATGCTATGAGATTGGGAAGGGGTAGCATGGTAAAAAATAGGATTCATACAGAGTAATTATATATTTAATCTTCTTCTCACCTTTCAGGTTTGTGGGTACAGATACAGATTTTTTCAAGGTAGCTTTTGTGTCCCTACTTCCACGCCTTCCTTGAACAGGAGATTGCCTCCTTATGTCTCCATTTAACATTTTTCCATCGGTGAAAAGAGTTTTGTTCTTCTTCAATGTCGATTCACAAAAATGATCTCGGGCTAGCTCGCCACGAGAAGCAACTAAGCTGTAGTTATTAACAATTGGTTGACTTGAGGAATTTCTCATCGTCTTTAGTTGACTAACTTCTTCAAATGCCATCTTATTCCTCCTGATTTTCTGTTAAATTTAATATTAGGATTGATATTAAAATAATATGATGTAATATATCAAAATTATCAAATTTTTTTTTTCAAAGAAAAATTGAACTCACATGATGAGCGGTTCTACCGGAACCAATTAACATTCCAGAGTCCATTAGGGACTGTAAAAAATTGGAATTATTTATCCAAAAAATATACTTTTTTTCAAGTTTAAATTTGAACCAGTAATTAGGTATTTCTAGAATTTCTCTTGAATTTTTTAATTCTGTCTTTTACGAATCTTTCCTTCTGAATTTCTAAACATTTCTAAAAAAGAGAGCCTACGTCACTTTGCGTTTAAAACAAGTGTAAAGCGTCGTAAGCAATTTGGAAAGTTGCCAGTATTTTGAGTTTTGCTGTTGCGGAGAATTTAGCTCTCTAGAGGTTAAAGCAACTAGTATTGAACAAGAACAAAATTTAAGAAATTTCGTATACTTTTTGATTTGACTTCATTTTTATTGCTCTTGAAACTATTTTTCAATTTTGGCTATTCAAATTGTGGCAGAAAATCATAAATTGAATCATTCTGTAAAAAATTTATTAACATTTAAATATTTGGTTGAACATCAGCTCGTTTTTGAGAACTCAAACAAGGGGGTAGAAAATCCAACTGTCTTGTGAAAAAATTCACCTCAATGGCTTGAAATTCCTATCAACCGCTTAGTTTTCGGGCATTAAACTATTCAATTTTTAATAAAAAAAAAGGTTCTATTGTTGGGAATTCATCTATTTGGTTGAAAATTTTACAATTTTGCTACGAAATCATATTTTTTTGTTGGGAATCCATTTGAACTTGACAATTATGGTAAGAATTTGAAAACTATGTTAAAAATTAAACAATAGTGTCAAGGCATAATTTTTTGCAGTTGAAACTCCAACTCGTTTATTAAAAATTGTCTTTTTTGTTGGTAGTTGAACAAGTTTGTAAATTTTTTTTTCATCAAAGATATATCATCCAACTTTGAAATTTATATCTCCCGTCAAATATTTGACCATTCTGTTTTTAGGAACTTTCTTTTTGTTTTAACATCAATTTTTTGGAATGAAAATTTAAAAATTATATTTTTAGTTTAAAATTTTTTAGTTCAAGATTTAACTTTTTGGTTCAGAAATTCGTTTTGTTTGATTTGAATTTTATGCTTTTTTTAGAGTCCTCTTTTTTCTTCAAAACCTAATCTTCTCGGTTGCAAATTTATCTTTATGTTTAGAAAAACTTGTTTGTGAAAAATTGGTCTTTCTTGGTTGAAAGTTTAACTGCTTCGTACGCATTCATTTGTCGATTGAAGATCCATCATTTTAGTGGAAAATTCACCTCTTTCGTGAAAACTTTGACAATTCTCTTACAAAAAAGTTTTTTGCGTTTCAACAATCCTTATTTTATTCGAAAATGCAACCAATATATTTCTGGTTAGAAGTATATATCGTACAGTTCAAGGGTAGTTAAAGATCCCTTTTTTCAGTAAAAACTTATTGCTCTTGGTTAGGAATTCATATTTTTGGTTAGACATTCAACTGGTTTCTTGAAAGTTGGTCTTCAAGGGTTGAAGATTATATTTTTTGTTAAAAAATTTGTCTTTTTTGGTTGAAAATTCAACTAGTTTGTTAACATTCAATTTTTGATTAGAGAATTATCATTTTAGTTGAAATTCATCTCTTTTCTTGACAAATTGACTATTCTGTTTTGAAGAACTTTCGCTTCTTTCAGTTATTAATAATTCAAATATTCTATTCATATTTTGAGATTCATTTTGTTTAGTTCAAGATTCATCTATTTGTTGGAGAAATTTCTTTCATTCAATTCGAGTTTCATGTATTTTCTTAAAGATTTAATTTTTTTGATAAAAAATTAGTCTTTTGGCTGAAACTTCTTCTTTTAGGTTCAAAATTTGACTAGCATGTTGAGATTTGTCTATTTAGGTTTTACTTTTTTTCCTGTTTGAAAATGGTATAAATTGGTTGGAAATGGTCTTTTTTTCTTAAAGATTGAGCATTTCAGTTGAAAATTCATCACTTGCATCGAAAATATGACTACATCATTATACAAAATTTTTGTTTGTTTCGACATTTATTTTTCTGATTAAAGATAAGGGAATTCTATTATGAAATAAAAACTCATATTGTTTAGTTCAATACGCAACTATTTTACTATTTGCGCAAAAAATTCCTTCTGTCTTGATTTGTTGAAAATTGGCCTTTTTGGTTCAAAAATAATATCCTTCTTCAGAAAATTATATTTTCTGGTGGGATTTTGTTCTGAAAATTATTATTTTTTGTACTAAGATTGATCATTTGTGTGCAAAATTCTTCTGTTTTATTGAAAATTCATCTATTTGCTTGAATTAAAAACTGAATATTTCAAGATTTCCCTCCCAAATGGAAATCAAATTTCTCTTTTTTTCTTTGAAAAATCGTATTGACTATTTCAGGATTCAACCACATAGTTGGAAATTCATGCATGTCGTGAGAAAGTGTTTTCTTTGTTGTAAAAATAATTTTTTTATAGTTCTTTATTTCTGAGGAATCTAGAAAAATTGATTTAAGGAAAAAAATTGGTGCAAGTGCTTTTCGCGATAAAAGACTGATAAAAGGGTTGATAAAGTAGGGTAATATGTATATAGTCTACCACTTCGGCACGCAAGAGCTCTCAAATGGTCTTTGTTACATTTACTGGATCAAATTTTAGGGAATAAATTCGGAATGAATTAAAAATCATACTTTTCTTTCAAGCCCAAGATCAAAATTTTACTGTGAAAACGTTAAAAATGTAAAAAAAAACAAAGAAACAACGATCGAATTTGGATAAAACCAAATGCCTGCATTCAAATTATAAAAAGAGAGCAAAAGAAGAAAACAAGTGACTAAAAAAAATAACCTACTGATAGAGATGAATGTTTGAATCAGAAGAACGGATTTCCAAAATGAAAAAATTAGCTTTCCGCCAAAAAGTTGCAATGACAAAAATAGTAAAATCTTTATAATAAATGAGCGAATTGAAAAAAAAGAATAAACTATCAACCAAATAGTGATATTTGGATGCCAAAAAGATAAATTTTTCATAAGACGATTCAATTTTCAAGAACAAGCTTATTTTTCAACCAAGAAAGATGACTTTTATAACATGCAATATCGAATTGCCACCAAAAAAAGACAAATTTTCAGCAAAACAGTTAAACTTATCACCAAAGAAATGACTTCAACGAAAATAGTTGAAATTTCAACCAACAAATATGCATTTTGAACTAAATAGTCGAATTTTAGATTTAAAAAATCAAATTCAATGAAAAAAGCTAAATTTTCAACAAGATAGTTGAATGTTTGAGAGAAAATGACGAACGTTGAGTTTTCGACAAAAAATTATAGCTATGATAAAATACTTCAACATCCAACAAAGTAAATAAATGTTCAACAGAATAGTTTTATATGTAACATAATAGCTGAATTATTATTATACGAAGATTATAGTTTAACCGAAGAAATTAAATATTTGACAAAAGTCGAATTTTTCAAAAGGTAAATATTTACAATGAAAAAGTTGAATCTTGAATAAAGAAATTATTCTTGGGAAGAAAGAATTAAAAACAAAAGTTGTTAAACTTTCTAACAAGAAACAAAATTATCCGTAGGGCAGTTGAATTTTCAGTCCAAAAATATGGCTTTTTGTGGAGAAAGTTCATTTTCTACCAAACTGTTTACCATCCAAATAAATATTCGGACTTTTAACCAAATATTAGAATTTTCCCCTAAAAGAGTTGACTACTTTACCAAAAGTATGATTTTTCAAAAAAAGAGTTCGTTTTCAACCCAACAGTTGAATTTTTCACTGAAACGTTTGGCATTGAAACCACCAAGACAAAATAGATAAAAAAAGGTTATTAAATAATAATAAAAGATTATCAATAGATTGTTATCTCAAAAATTAGTTTGATTTTGAATCAAAAATATCTATTCCAGTGAAAAACATAATTCTCAACCAAATGTATTTATTTTCAACCAAAATATTTGATTTTAAAGGATTAAGTTTTCAACCCGAAAATCCATCCTTTTCAGGAACAAGTTAATGTACAACGAAAATTCAATATTGAAATAAATAGTTTTATTTTTTGGAAATCGTTTTATCTTCACCAAAAAATATGAGTTTTCAACAAAAACAATTATTTTCAAGCAGATACATCAATTTTAATCAACATTGTTGAGTTTTGAAGCCAAAAAGACGAGCTTTTCAAAGAACAGTTGAATTTTCAATTCGAAAATATAATTGCCAGACGAAAGAGTTGATTTGCCCAAAAATAGTTCAAGATCCTAAAAAATAGTCCACTTCCCACCTCACATGTTCCATTTTTGACCAAAAAGATGATTTTCCAACAAAAATGTTAATCAAGATCAAAATAGTTCAATATTGGTATTAATAGTCTTATATGCAATCGAAAGATCTCAGTTTTTACCAAAAATATCAATTTTCATCGAGAAAGACAATCTTCAACAAAACGAATTAATTTCCAACGGGAATTGTTCAATTTTGAAGATTAGAAAACAAATCATGTACAAAAACTGTTGAATTACCAACCCAAAAATATAAAATTTCAAACGCAGAGACAAATTGTCCACAAAATCTGTTGAATTTTCAAACGAAAAAGATGATTTTCCACAAAAATGTTAATTACAACTGAATAGTGTAATATTCGAATAAATAGTCTGTTATGTAATCAAAACGTCTAAGTTTTTTCCAAAAATATTAATTTTCAGCAAGAAAGACAATTTTTATTCAAACAAACTAATTTTAACGAAACTTGTTCAGTTTTGAAGATAAAAAACAAATTATCTACGAGAACTGTTGAATTTTCAACCCGAAAATATGATTTTCGAACAAAAGTGTTAATTAACAACAAAAAAGTTCAATATTCAAATAATTGTTTTGATTTGTAATCAAGATGTTTCAGTTTGAAAGAGAAATATATAATTTTCAGCAAAAAAGGTGATTTTTAACCAAAGAAATCTATTTCCCACACAATTGTTGAATTTTCGATACAAAAAGATGATTTTCTGCCAAAAATGTTAATTAACGGCAGAAAAGTTCAGTATTTGAATAAATAGTTTGATTTGTAATAAAAATGTTTCCGCTTCAACCAAAAATATATAGTTTCAAACAAAGAATTTTGGAGATAAAAATACAAATAATTTTCAATTAATAGAGAATCTTGAAGAAAGGTAATTTTCGAGGAAATAGGTCATTTTTTCGGAATACATTAATTTTCAAATCACATAGCCAAGAAAGATAATTATTTTGAGAACAGTAGAATTTAAAACACGAAACAAACTTTATCACATGAAAGACTATTTTTCTACGAAAACCCCAAATATTTTACTAGAAAGAATAAATTTTCAATCAAAACGATGAATCTTTGTCAAAAAAAAAAAGAATTATTAACAAATGAGTTTATCTTTCAACCAACTGGTTGATTTTTCGACGAAAAGAGATAACTTTTCGACGAAAAAGTAGCATTTTTCGACAAGTATTCAAGTTTTGAATCAAAAAGTTTGAATCTGAGCGAGAAAAATAAGAATAGAGTAAATTATCTGGGAAACACGAAGAAAATAATTCTTGAAAAAAGGGAAGAGGACGTGCATGAGGGAAACAGTGTGAAGTCTGGAGTATGGAAATAATTTCTGAATTGGTCAAGTCATTGTTTGACTTTACCTGATATAAAAAATTCACGAAGTTGGATATAACGACTACATTTTCAAGGAACAGAATATGGACATTTCGTTTTATGAGTGTCCCGAAATTAAAATACACTGAGTTACATAATTAACGAATGATGCAATTAGAGAATGATAACAGCGAACAAGTCTTTAAAAACCCAAAAAGAACTATCTTAGAAAAAAAAAATTATAAAAAGAATAATGAAATAAAACGATAATCACATAGGTGCTTTTGTTCACGTGATTATTTTAATGATCGGTTAGATTAAAAAATTTCGAGTTCCGAATCGCTCGCGAAGGGGTTGATTGTCTACTAAGCGAAACTTTAAATTACACCCCCGTTAGGTGTAAAGACGCAGGCGCGCACACTTGCCAGGTAGTAGGTGCTAATACGGAATAAAAAGATACTGATATTGATATGAGATATTCAACATCATCATCATCATCAAATAATCTTTGGAATGATGATGAATGTAAAAAAAATGTATATCAGTTCGTATTTGAATTTAATATTTGAAATTATCAATTATGAAGATAGAAATACAAATTCAATGAACTAAATGGAAACAGTGTGTGCGTTAGGAACAGGGTTGAAGCGTAAGCTTCTCAAGATGAAGAGGAGAAGGGAGGAAGAGGAGAAGAGAGTTAAGAGAAGAAGAGAGGAAGATAAGAAGAAAGTTGAAAGAAGAAGAGAAGAAGGAAAGAAGATAGTTGATACAGGAGGAGAGTTCAGGAAAAAAAAGAAGAAGAGAATCGTGTCGTCTAATTGCAAAACCAGTCAACTCCTCAATTTTGCAAAATGCTTTTTTTCAGTTTTTCAAGTCCGAAGATACATGTTTGATCCACTGGAAATAAGAAACCACGCAGAAACCGGTCAATTTCTTGTTGAAGTGCGTTTGAAAATCACGGAGTGATGAAAAAAAAGACGAAACAATTACAAGAAGGAGAGAAGACAAGAAGAGACTTGAGAGAAGTGGAGAAGAGGAGGAAAAAATTATTGATTGATGAGTGATTGATGATTGATTGATGATTGATAGACGATTGATTGATGATTGATTGATGATTGATTAATTATTGATTGATGATTGACTGATGATTGATTGATGATTGATGGATGATTGATTGATGATTGATTGAAGATTGATTGATGATTGATTGATGATTGATTATAGATTGATGATTTATTGGTGATTGATTGATGATTGATTGATTTATTAATTGATTGATTGATTGATTTATTGATTGATTGATCGGCCGATCGATGATTGATTTATGATTAATGATGATGGTGATTGATGATGATTGATGATGACTGGTGAGGATGATGATTGGTATTTATTGTAATGTAATTTATTCTCATCCCTTTCACGGGTTTGAGGGCCTCCGTTCCCTTTACATTAAGTTACATAAGTGCCTTAAACTACTTATTCTAACTCAATTATAACGCTTAAAACTACTTTTCCGGCTATTTGCTATTGTTGTTAATCTATGCACGCATATGCTCGAGCTTCCAGGGCTTTCGTTTCCTCTTACC
>WSXT02141920.1:0-10463 GCA_011762715.2 Neuroterus valhalla
CTTAGCAGATGGATACTTTGAATCATTATAAACAACTCCCTCGCTGACTGTTATGCACTTTTCGAAGATTTTGTTAAGTTTTTTCAATCGGAAAAGTTGACTCCGAACTCAGCGGTAATTGCATACTTTCAGGGGCTAGTTTGCCCGGCTCGCGCGCGGAAGTCGTTATTCTGTCGGCCCTGTAATCAATGTTGATGTTAAGAACACCTATACAGATAGTCGTGAATCATTTCAAGGATAGCAACCCTGTCAAAACCAAACCTTACAAAAAATTTGTAACGAGGATACGATCCACTTTCAGAGACTCAAAGAAGTCAAGATTTGTATAGAATAATTTGAATACGTTACCATTACGAGGATTATTGTCGATAGCTGTGAAAAGTCCTATATTTTCTCTCATGGCACGATCAATGTGATCAGTAATTTTAGCATGAATCCATTTGGCTAATTCCTGAATATCCAGAGTTTCGTCCTCATCCGTATCAGCCCGATGGAAAATGTCTTCAAGAATAATTCGAGGATCATCCTTATTTTCCATTTGTTCTACTTCCCTTATGCTCTCGCTGTCTTTCCGACTTAATCCTCTGTTGCGAAATTCTGCCAATTGTAAATCCTTTTCGAGCTTTCCACCAACAGTCGCAGACTCCAATTCAATTAAAAGGTTTTCAACGTCTTTTCCTTCTCCTGTAGACGGTTGACTTTTCAGAGGGACTGTTTTCTTGTATTTTATGAAAAAAAACGTCACATAAATTACTAGTGGGACTAAAATTGTCCAACGAAGAAGACGGAGGGATGCAAGATCCGCTCTAAAAGTCATGAGTGAAATCTGAAAAATAGATTAATAGCATTAATTGAGTATAAAGTAGAGTGGCACACAGGGTCATGGCACGATTATTATCTTTGTAATTCCAAATTTTGATGCAATTTTGATGTAATGATTAATTAACTAATTTCTCATCGTGTGAGCAAAGTAAAAAAAGGTCTAATTAATTATAGCAATATATGGTTCTTATTGATACTTTCATTTTTTTTATGCTATGATTATTTATACCTGAGCTTGACAAATACAATCTAACTAGTAAAATATCGAAATTCGACGCGGTCTATTTATAAAACAAAAAAGTAAAATTGTAGAACTTTTCCAAAAACTGTCACGTTAAACGGATTACATCGAAAGATATTTCAAAGGTTATCTTTTGACATCAGGTTTCGATACAATGACTGGCGTGGCATACCCCTGGCGGCACAGGAGGAGAAATTTATTGTTTCCTTATCTCTATAATGTTTTTCATTCGGTTTAGGATAAATGGTAAATAAATTATGTGAAAGCAATAAGCACTCTAAATCCCTTGGACCAGAATCCTATGGTCCAAGCAGTGACAAAATCTGCGATTCTGGTCCAATGGACCCGGAACTCGTTTTTCGGTCCAAGCTTGGACCAGGGATATTGGGAACCAAGGAATTGCATGACGCCATCTATAATTCTAATGCGTCCAAAATGTGAACTAGCAAAAGCGAGTTAAAGTTCCAAGATGTAGCTCAATTTCTGCATGGAAATCGATTCCCGACTATTATTTTCTTGCAGTTAAAACAATAAGTAACATCGCAAAAACGTATCTATCGAAAACAATGTGTTTCTGCGGGAATTTTCATCATACAGTAAGGTCCATCTCATACCGGTCATAGGGTCGTTGCATGTTGAAATATATTTGAAAAATGCAACTCTCTTCTCACGTTTGCACTCAGAAAGATGTTCAACAGGAGTATTTTTGAAATTCGCGCATTAACATGGACGCATGCGTTCAGGCAAATTGTAGGCCAGGGCCGAAATACCGAGTGACGAGTTGTTTACAAAATTGCCGTACGTATTTAATGTTTTTTATTGTTAAACAAGTAAAAAAATAACTTTTAAAGGTATCACATGATGCAGTTATGCTAGGTTACGTACTTTTATGCAAATTTGAACCCCAAATTGTGTATCTAATTCACAATTAGTGTTGACATTGCAGTTGACGTTCTGAGGTTATGTTTTAAGCATGCTTAATTATATTATTGATTTAATTATATTTATATTAATTTAATGGTTTGTATTTTAGATGAAAGGTTCCTTTAATTTTCGAAACGTAATTTTGAATTTTAGTGTCAATCTTTCATGAGAACTTGAGAAAGAAATTTTTTCCCAAAATCTTTGACGAAAAAATTGATTAAAATTTCGGTTTGTCATTATTAAATCAATTTTATGGTTTGGTATTTTAGATCAAAGGTTCCTTCAATTTTTGAAGAACAATTTTCTAATTTTCAGTCTCAATGATTTGTGAGAACTTGAGTAACAAATTTTTTTTCCAAAATCTTTGACAAGAAAATTGATTAAAATTTCCGTTTGTCATTAATAAATTAATTTGTTTCTCAAGTTCTTACGCATCATTGAGACTAAAAATGAAAAATTGCTTTTCAAAAATTGAAGGAATCCTTAATTTAAAACACCAAAACATGAAATTAATATAAATATAATAAAATTAATATTTAAAGTGTAAAACTTTACCTCATAAGGTCAACTGCAATGTCAAAACTAATTGTGAATTGGATACACAATTTGGGGTTCAAATTTCCATTAAAGTACGTAACTTAGCATAACTGCATCGTGTGATACCTTTAAAAGTGATTTTTTTACTTGTTCAACAATAAACAACATTGAATACGTACGGAAATTTTGTAAACAACTCGTCAGTTGATATTTTCGGCCCTGGCCTACAAACTGCCCGAAAGCATGCGCGAGCGTCCATGTTAATGCGCGAATTTCAAAAATAGTCCTGTTGCACATCTTTCTGAGTTCAGCCGTGAGAAGGGGGTTGCATTATTCAAATATATTTGAACATGCAACAACCCTATGACCGTTATGAGATAGACCTCGCAGTATACAGTGAAAAAACACATTTACTGTCAAAACTGATTTTTCTGAAAATAACATTTATTTTACTGCATCACGTAAATTTCAGTAAATTCTAATATTGAATAAACTTTTATTGATGTAATAAACTCAGAGTCACTGAGTTAATTATTCAATTTTTCATAGGAAAATTCCACGATTAATTAAATAATTTTTCTTAGGAAAATTCTTAGAATGACTTCAGAAATAGTTTATGAGTATTTAATATTTTCTTCAATCATCAGAAGACGGTTCGAGGTTCGATTTTGATCCTCCAATCCACCCTTACAAAAAAAATGTTAATATATAGTCTATTTGCATAAAGTGAGTAGCTGTACTATTCCACTATAAACATTTTTCTGGCTTATGAGAAAAGAACAATATTTTTTTCATCGATTGGTAAAATAGAAGAAAAAGAAATTATTACTGGAAGTCTCTGAAATGTCCTATCTAATAACATGAGTAACTGTCTCATTATCTAAATATATATTTATTTTAATATGATTAACTATAGAGTCAGGCCACGTCAACTGTGCTCATGAAATTTTGGTGATTTTCAAAAAGTGACAACAATTGGAAAAATCTTTACATAATAGCATTACAAAAAAAACACTTTGAACCGTTTTTCAAAAAACTGCACCGTTTTTAATATTTTCAAAAATAATTATTTTTGTAACTTTTAATAGAAGAATTAATAACTGACGACTCGTTAGCAATCATTGAATGAAATTCGATATGACAGTTGATAAGAGTTTTCTCTTTCTAATAAGATTATTTTCTGAATTAAATTCGCAAAATTAAAAGTTTTTCATAACAATTATTCAAACAAATTCGGTTAGCCATAACTTCTAGGCCTCCCATCGTAGTTAAATTTTAACACAATGTAGAATGAACACTTTATTCCGTTCTCAAAGAAGAGAAAATTGGTAATTCTAGCTCTGACAGTATTAAAAAAAAGTTTTTGTCGCGGGCGCCGCGTAACAATTGTCCCCTCGGACGGCGCATGCGGCTCACGCTGCTAACGCGGCTGTTTGTACTCATACGAAAAATTCTCGAGGCATAGATATGCCAAACAAGTGAATTTGTTCTAAAAAATTGTTTATAACAATGACAAATAATGTTTTATGGAACTCTTATGTGCAATGTTCTTGTTTTTCAGATGAAAATTAATTATTCGACAGAAAAGAAAATTTTTGGAAGTACAGATATGCCAACTGAGTAAATTTATTAATAAAAATTGTTTAAACTATTAACTATTATTCTTATTTGAAGCTTTTTCACAATACAAAATTGATTCTCTATATTTTTACAACAAAATTCATGTAAGTAATACATTCGAAATCCGAAAATGCGACAGTTAACAGTTATATCCATTAAGTTGTTTATAACAATTAACAAAATACAGGATATTTATCTAAAAGTTACATTTTTATTCAAAAAAAAGTAACTTTACTAATTCTACACCTTTGTGAAGAAACATTAATGGATGGGGCTTAGTAAATATCGCAAATATAACTGATTGCAAATTTCAAGTTGACTTACAAATAATTAAGTAACAAATTCAAAAAACGTGCAACTCTACCTTGAAGTACGATCCTCCATGAGTATTGAAAGAAAAAAAGCTCTGATCCGTTAAAAATTGAGGTGTCGGCTGGTTTTCGGCCCAAAAAAGTGTTTTTTTCCCACAGTGCGCCATTCGAGGCGACAATGTATTTTTACGCGGCGCCCGTGACAAAAACTTTTTTTTAATACTGTCAGAGTGAGAATTACCAATTTTTTCTTCTCTGAGAACGGGATAAAGTGTTCATACTACATTGTATTAAAATTTCACTACGATCGGAAGCCTAGAAGTTAGAAATAATAAAATTTGTTTAAATAATTGTTATGAAAAAATTATAATTTTGCAAATTCAATTCAGAAAAAATTCTTATTAGAAAGAGAAAACTCTTCACTACTGTCATACAAAATTCCATTCGATAATTGAAAACGAGCCGTAAGTTATTAATTTTTCTATTAAAAGTTGCAAAAATAATTATTTTGAAAAATAATGCAAACGGTGCAATTTGGTGAAAAACAGTTTAAAGTATTGTGTTGTAATGCTATTTTGTAAAGATTTTCCCAATTTTTGTCACTTTTTAATAAATCACCAAAATTTCATGGGCACAGTTGACGTAGCCTGACTCATATATTATATATTTAATATTTTGATATATTTTATTTATATTTATGTTTTTACTTACCCCCATCCTGCTTTCCAGATTACTTCAAACTCCATCAATAAAATCATTAGCTTTTGATTTTGTAAAGCAGCTTGACTAAAATTCCTTGAGAATTTTCTTCGAAAGTGCACTAGATTTAAAAGAAACTGTTGTTCAGAATTAAATGAAAAACCCTTTTGTGCTAAATTTTCTATTTTTTTCAAATATAAGTAATGTTTCTAGGATAATTTCTAATTTAAAAAAAAAACTTTACACCTTGTTGAGGAACGAAACACTTTCAAGTTTTACGGGTATGTGCATGTGTGGTCAATAATATTTTCACTGTCGAAGTCACGTAGAATTATTTATTATATTTCGAGGATTTTTTGGGGGTTTTCCGTTTGAATGATTCAGTAAATGTATTCCTCAAGAATGTTAATTAACTTCACTGCATTTAACACTTTTATCTCAATATTTTAATCAATTTTCGTCTCAAGTGACTCGACACGCGACTGGGTAGCTCTATTGATCCACTTTCACTGGCGCTCTCTTTTTCTCTCATTGACCTATGGAGTTGAAAGTTGAGAGCCGCTGAGGAAAACCGCTTTGGGAAGATCTCGTTGAAGATAATGTTACATAGGATTTCATATTCAATTTCAAATTAAATAAAATTTTCATTGAGAAATATATGCAATTTGAATAAATCAATTTTCCCATTAAGGATTATAATTCAGTGTCATAAAAAATAGTTCTGTGCTTGTCTTTTTCTATTTAATGATGCACCTTTTTCATTTCTTCAAATTTACACCTCTTTGTTTCGAAATCTATTTAAACAATCTATCATTACAATAGTCTATTATTTACAATTCTTAATAAGTACTCAGTGCTACTGTTTTTGGTGTTACAAAAAACGTTGTGTTAATAAAACCCCGCGTAAAAAGTCGATGATTTTGGAATATATTTACAACACATGTATTGAAATAATAAACATTAAAATATACTATATGGAGAGAAACTATATGTACAACAGAAGGCCCTTCACATCAATCTAGGCCCAAAACACCTCAAAATCCATAGATTCTGGTTTTAATTTTCTACTATTTCTTCCATTATATTCGTTGAGCCTATTAAAATAATTATAATATTGAATAATAAATACTAAAAAGCCAAATAATATCTCTTGACCATACGCATTTTTACCGACATATATTTTTGTTCAATGCTGAATTAATGCTTTTGGATAACGTGCAACGACATACAAAATGAAGAAAATGGAAGCTTAGCTACAGTGAATCTTCTTCAAATAATAATTTCTTCACTATTCGGCATAGAGTGAAGAATTGATATTATATGTATTCTTCTTCTCCATTATTTTTCTAATAGACATGTCATTAATTATTCACCACTTGCTCATTTTTTAACTACATCTACCAGAGCGACAAATATTTACATATTTTTGTATTCGGCAAATTTATAATTTGAAAAATATAAATAGTTTGCTGAAATTTTGAGAAATGGTTCAAAATTTATCAGGCCTAGTTTATTCACCTTTTTATTATAAAAATGCAATTTCATTGACAAGAATTTATACAAGGCATCAAAGCTCTGTTCTTATTCAAGTTAATAATTATTAAAATTGCACTATTTAAACAAAAAAGGAATCAAATGCGCCACACAGACGTGTTCTTGTATACTCTAAACTACTTTCCAAAATTGTAGCAAAATGTGTGCATTTTCCGAATTACAAACCCGTCGAAAATAATAACATGTATTTGGTCACGTGAAACCCTGAACATATCTTTGAGAGTACTAAAATATAAACAATAATTGCAATTTCGAACGAGGAATAAAAAACTACTTTCTAGGTCAAGATTTTGATTTAATTCCATACTTCGATACTTGAAAATTCAATACTGATCGTTTTATACGCATACGGAGTTGAATCGAGACGAGTATTTTGTGATTTTTGTTTATTGTCATTCACCTCAAAATCTCTGTCTGTTGACTGGAATTTTTCATTTGGCTTCAATTTCATGTTTCGAAAATACGAAAAAATAGAGGGGTTGACAACTCGTGAAGTCATCTACAATTTTCTGAAGTCAGTTGCCTTTTTTCAAGTATCCTGAAAGTCGACAGAAGTCATTGAAATCTCCTACAGTCACTGAAGTCTAATGGAATTTGTGAAGGTGTACACCCGATCAATCTAGTTGTCAACTTTATGATAAGAAAGAAAAATTTGAAATAAACTCGAAGGTTCCAGTTCTCATAAACTTGTAAGGTGTGAAGACTTTTAGTGAAATATTTGTTATCAACGGACAGGATTTTGAAATGGTTTATAATTTCTTGTTCCTTAAAATCTTGTACCCTTGCCATTTTCTATCTGAATTTTTTCATCGTACATCTCTAGGGCTAAATTAGCAACCCCATGAATGTTACTGCCAGATCTGGATTTGATTGGTGGTCCCAAAAGATGTTTTACTGGTGGACTGAGAAGATCGTAATCCAATCCAGATGGATTCTGGAAGCCAGTCATGAAACTCACAACTATACCGACGAAAACTGTAACAAGGCAGCCGATGGCACTGTACCAGAGATAACTTACCTGAAAAGAGTATACAGTTCTTAATATAACTTTCAATATCACATAAAATTTCAGACTACTGAAGAAATAATTTTTTAATGATATCTTGTGGTAGTATCAGGATTCTAACTATTTTAAATTCAATCTATTCACAGTTTCAGAGAGATATACATTTTTGTAACCTGACCATTAGTAATAAAAAAAAGAATGCAATTTTGCAGTCTTGACAAATTTCGATTTGAACGTTTGACTTAAATAATGGGTCCTCGAAAATAAAAAAGGTCTGAATATAGACGTTAAAATAGGAAACAAATAGATAATTTCAAACTTAGTTCGAAATCAGTCGTACAAATGGAGAACCTACAAATTGACAAATTCTTCTGAATCAATAAGAAAATAATATATTAAGAAAAAATGTGATTATAACTCACTCGGTATAAGGGCCAAGCTTCTGGGGAAGATTGGTCTGATCCTGATAAATCGAAAGAAGTTTCATTGAAACAAGGGCACTGATCGATTGATGTTGCTTTCTTTTCGATGTGAATATGACCATTAATTGCTGCAACCTGACCTCCTAGTCCAATCCAAAAAACCAAAGCTAAACCTGTGATGGCCCCAACCATAGCCCCTTTCGAATTTGCCCACGGCACAAACATTCCCAAGGAAAATAATCCTAATGTGACACCACCCACCATTCCGTTGAAAGATAAGGCCACCTAGTCAAATAAACAAACAAAAATTACATTTTAATCAGTGAGAATAAGTAAGAAAATAAGGAGGCCGAATCCATTTCCAATCAGACAGATAAGTACAACTTTGTTCAAAAAACACAAATTCTTTCATGATACCCCTATAACTTTTGACCTGGTTGAGATATTTTGATTGTCTTTATAGCATCTGGAGGAGTAAGAACTTTTTCCGAAAAGTTAAATTTTCGCTTTTTTCTTTCCAGCAACGACCGATCCAAAGCAATGTGGTAAGAAGGTTGTTGATCTTCAAAATTTTCTACTTATAATAGTATTTATGATATTTGGCATCGTTAAGGTGCTTCGTCGAAGATAAGCTTTCGCCAAAGCCATAATTCTCTTACACTGATGAATTGTTTGTTGTAATATTTGTCCCACCTCATCTTAAGACCCTAATTGAGGCTCGTATAGATTTCTTTTTTTCCGAATATTGCGTTATTATTCGTTTTTGTTTAAATTAAAAATCAAGTAATTCTTGCGCCTGAAAATCGGCACCGCTTTGCGTGCTGAATAGCGGTCATTGGCGTGCACTGCCATGCCGGCCTCGAGTATCCTCGACAAATGCAACGGGTAACGTCTATGCCGACCTTGAATCGTTGGTTATAAATATTTCGTAACTGGGCACTGCCATGATTCGTATTTTCGGAAATTTCAAAATGTATTTTCGGCATTAGCACTGCGATGAGTGAAATGAATTTCGTTTACAATGAAATATTCGAAAGTTCGACCAAAAAAAAAAAAAAAAATTATTTATTACCATAAGATGAGATAGTATTCCAAAAAAGAGTTTTCAGGCTAAAACGACAAATGTTTCAGAAAAGAGACGATCAATGAAACGAAAAACATGAATTCTTATCAAATAAAAAGCAAACAATTCAATTTCCAACTAAATGGACAAATGTGAAAAAGACAGTTGCATATTCAACCGAGTCGTTGAATTTTGAAAGACTTTTAGAGTTTGATTCCATTTTGTATTAATTAGTTACAGTTTTCACGAAAAATATTAAAGTTGATATTTCATCCGATGCAGCATCCGAAATTTAAAATAAAAATCCGTTTAATCAAACTATAGAGAGATGAATCGTCTAAGAAAAATATAATTGTTGTTATTTCAAACAAAAAAATGTTTCAATACTGAATCAAGCACAGTTGAATTCTGTTAGAAAAAGAACATTCTCAACATAATAATTGATCCCTTCACCAGAAAGGATGATTTTTAAACAAACTTTTGAATTTAAAAAAAAAAACTAATTTTGAAACTAAAATGAACGATGTTTTTGCGAAAGAGTTGCATCTTCAACCAGATAAAGATTATCCAGCTAAAAAATAAAACAAATCGCAACAATTATGGTTATGAATTTCCAATTGTCAACTTTCTACCAAAATAGCTTATTCCAACAAAATATCAATTTTATAAATAATACGGAATAGTTGAATTTTCAACGTGAATAAATTTAACTTGCGCCCAAGTATTCAAATTTGCGATTGGGAATATTATTATAGAACAGAAGAAGAGAAGAATTTCTAACCTATTTGAAATTTTTTTTTTCTTCTATTTTTAACCAAGCGATTGAATAAAAAATGACGATAAACTTCCAATAATTAGTACTGGATTAGCTGATATTTCGTATATATATTCTATTATTTTTGTCTAAAATAGAAATTTTTCCGATAAAATGTGCCTTTTTGGCTTGGAAACTCATGAGAATATGGTTTCAATTTGTTTTATTTTTTAGCTGGATAATCTTATCTGGTTGAAGATTCAACTCTTCCGCAAAAAAATCGTCCATTTCAGTTTCGAAATCAGCTATTTAAATCCAAAAGTTTGGTTAAAAATTAATCTTTTTGGTGAAGGGGTGAATTATTATGTTGAAAATGTTCCTTTTTAATAGAATTCAACTGTGCTTGATTTATAATCAAAAATTTGTTTGTTCGATTAAACGGATTTTTATTTTGAATTTCGGATGTTGCGTCGGATGAAATATCAACTTTAATATTTTTCATGAATGGAC
>WSXT02141931.1:0-10462 GCA_011762715.2 Neuroterus valhalla
CCGAGCGCGTAGCGCGAGGTAAATACATTATCGAGCGCGAAGCGCGAGATCCGAACAACGCGCGCCGTAGGCGCGCTCAAACTTGCGAGCGCAGCGCGCTATTTTTTTATAAAAAAAATCAGCGGGCAGATTTTTTTTAAATTATTATTATACCATTAAGCCAAATCCCTTTCAGGGTAAGCGCAACTCGTCTGCTTCCATCCTCGTTGTACTACTGGAAAATAGAGAATTGATATGGAAAGATTTGAACGTGATTTCAAATTCAATCTTCATTTTTGAATCCAAAAGCTTCGCTCTGAACGCGGCATTTTTAGTAAACAGAGGCTTCAATTGAATATTTAATTTAATTTAGCAAAAATCATTGTTTAAACAAATTGTAAATGTTTGTAGCTGTCTTCTTCTAGATCAATACAACATAGTTGCAGTTTTTATTCTGAAATTTTTGGCTTTTTATCACTTTTGAATTAGATTAGAGTAATAACTAATTCGTGTTAGAAAAATGATTGCCTAAACAATTTTTCATCATTGCTATTAATATTTTCTTTGCTTAATGATTGAAAGTTTCGGTTAAAAAAACAATCAGAACGAAGAAGCTGAATTCATTCAGTGAAATTTGAATTTCAAATTTTCTACTAAAATTATGGATCTTCAAAGCAAAAACGGAATTTTAAAAAAATTAGTTCAACTTCCAACTAAACAGTTGAATTTTTGACCTAAAAATATGAATTTTTAATTAGAACTATAATGATTGCTATTTAAAAAAAAAATTTATTTTAAATAAAAAGCGATCTAATTTAACAAACAAATAAATCAATTCAATCTTATTCAATCTAATTGAATTTCATTCAAATTTCATTTAGTCAAAGTTAAACATATCACAAAATACCACAACTTTCCAGCACTTATCTAAGAGAAAATGGTTATAAAATAATAAATTGTGTAAAAAAGCATGTTTGTTAACTCGCATTAATTATTACCTTACTAAGTGAAAAGTGGCCAAAAAGCTTAAGAGTTGGAAAAAACCGCAACTTTTTAGCACTAATCGAAGAGAAGAAAGCCATAAACAATAATAACTTCTTCAAACTTTCCGTCATGAAGCAAAGACAGTCTTATTAACAATGATGATAAATTGTTTAAACAATTATTTTTATTGAATTGAATTGAACAATTACTTACTTTAAGTTAAAGTGGCCACAAAGCTACGAATTTCAGAAAAAACCACAACTTTGTAGCATCATTCTAAGAGAATATTGTTATAATTAATAACAAATTGTGTAAAAAAATTTTTTTGTTAATTTCATTTGATTATCACCTCTACTTAACTGAAGCGTTAAAGATGAGTTGAAAAATATTCCCCATGAGAAAAAAAGACGTTGTTGTAAATTTTATTTAGAATTCTCAATTTTAGGTGAATCGAGTTCGACATTCACCACTTCTCTTCACAATTAGTCACAGGATGTGAATAAAATGTTACTTTTTAAATATTCCCCCCATAAGTCTGTTTTATAGGGTCCCAAAAAAAATCCCTTAGGTGAAAAAAATAGGTTTTTTGAGTTTGTCGTGCTAATTATGATTTTTTAGGATTTTTTTAATGTATATTGTTTCAGGTACATAAAATACTGCTTTATACTGATGATGAGATGTTTATTCAAATCGATTAAACAATTTACTAGTGTAATTAGCAACTTTCTCTTAGGAGAGGGTTCGAAGTCAAGGTTTTTTCTGAATTTTTCAACTTGTTTTCAACGTTTCAGTTAATGCAAGGTAATAAATGATTAAAGTTAACGAAAATAATTGTTTGAACAATTTGTTATTAAATATAACAATATTCTCTTAGAATAATGCTACAAAGTTGCAGTTTTTCCGAAATTTTCAATTTCTTGTCCACTCTTTACCTAAAGTAAGTAATTATTCAATTCCATTTATCAAAAATAATTATTTAAACAATTCATTTTCTTTGCTCAATGATAGGAACTTGCTGTTTATATATTTGCTTAAGTATATTATTATTGTTCATGGCTTTCTTTTCTTAGATTATTGCTAAAAAGTTGTAGTTTTTTCTAAACTCTTAAGCTTTTTATCCACTTTTTACTTAGTGAGATAATAATTGATGCGAGTTACCAAACATGCTTATTTACACAATTTATTATTGTTTATAACCATTTTCTCTTAGATAAGTGCTAGAATGTTGTGGTTTTCCCTGATATGTTTAATTTTGCACTGAATAAAATCTGATTGTTGGTTGAATTAGATTATTCTTAATTTAAAATAATTTTTTTTAATATGAATCATCATATTCTGCATTAAAAATTTATATTTTTAGGTTGGAAATTCAACTCTTTGGTTGAAAGTTGAACTACTTTCCTCGAAATTCCATTTTTGCGTTTAAGATCCATAATTTTAGTAGAAAATTCGAAATACAAATTTCACTGAATGAATTCAGCTCCATTGTTTCAAATTTTTTTTGAACCATGGATAAAGAACAAAAATAATTCACTCAAAATAATACATTTAAAATATGATTCCTTCTAATGCTTATCCATTATTTGTTCATAACTAAAAAGTTAGAACAAAGTCGAAGAGGAGATAGCCAGAAACAATAATAATTTGCTTGAACAATTATTTTTACCAATTAAAATAAATATTAACTTACTTTGAGTGAAAAGTGGTCAAAAAGCTAAAAATTTCAGAAAAATCTGCAAGTTTCTATCATTAAGCAAAGAAAATATTATAAGCAATGATGATAAATTGTTAAAACAATTATTTTCTCAAATGAATTAATTAACACTTCAATCTAACTAAAAAATGATAAAAAGTTAAAAATTCAGTAAACACCGCAGCTATATAGTATCAATCTAGAAGAGGCTAGCTGTAAACATTTACAATTTGTTCAAACAATTATTTTTACTGAATTGAATTGAACAATTACTTACTTTAAGTAAAAAGTGGACAAAAAGTTGAAAATTGAAAAAAACCCGCAACTTTGTAGCATTATTCTAAGAGAATATTGTTATGATTCTTGAAGAAAGTTGCTAAAAACAATAATAAATCTATAAAACATCTAATTATCAGTATAAAGTAGTATTTCTTGTATCTGAAACACTCTGCATTGAAAAGACCAAAAAAAAAACCAACATTAGCGCCAAAAAGCCGAAAAACCCATTTTTCTCTTATGGGGTTTTTCGGACCCTATAAAACAGACTCGTGAGGGTGATATTTGAAAAGTAATATTTTATTCGCATTCTTTGACTGATTGTGAAGAGAAATGGTGAATTTCGAACTCGATTCACCTAATATTGAGAATTCTGAATAAAATTTACGAAAATGTCCTTTTTTTCTTACGGAAAATACGGGTTAAACTTCATGAGGATGGATTCGAACAAATTTCCCATACGTTTTGCATGAAGATTCGGAAAAAAAATTTCTAATGCATTTTTGGACCACTTTAATAAACACACCACTTGATGACAATTGAGCTGCTTAGTTTGAACATGATTTTATCCTTGCAGGAAAATTTATCCCACAAATTTGATGATCGAAATGAAGGCTCATACAACTCAGGGACATAATTGGCTGGATTTTTGATGTTTGGAAATAAGTTTAGAATACAAGGAGAGGAAGAACTAGCACTGAGGAATTCGGAGGAGAGAATGCTGATAGTGACACAATATGGGATTCGGAAGAAGTAGACTAAAGTCTGAGTGTTTTTTCTTCATTGAATTCTATGGAGTTTAGGCCACAGTGCATAACAACGATGGCATAAAGGATGATATATTGATCAACCTGGTCGTAGATGGAGCAAGAAGAATTGGTATCAACACTATCAACGACGTTGTATTAGTAGCAGTGGTGGCCAGTGGTTTGTGTGGCTGAGTGAATGCATCAATGTGCGTGCTGTGAACATCAAAGTTCCAAATGCCAGGAGAAAAGGCAATGTTTGTCCTAATCTATAAGGGAACAGGTGATCAGCAAGACTGTACTTTTTATAGAGCAATTAGCTTCCCAAGTACTGTGAAAGAAATATCCTATGATATTCCTATTCAAAATTTGTCTCGTTGAATTGGTAATCCGATTGCTTTGTTGATTATATGTCTCTTTGGGCTTCAAGTTGAACCGTTTTGTCGGAAAGTCTGAACATTTGGTTTGATACTAACTTTCTTGGTTGGAGATTTGATAACACAGTTGAAGATCAAGAATTGTTGTCACTACACTTCTAAGTTGCTTCCAAAATTATTCTGGAATGCTTTATTTTGCAGGACATGTTCACAATAACCACCAAAACTTGCCCTAAGGAACTGCTTCCCAAGGTCTCGATAGTGCAACTCAAGACTCTGCATGATTCACTCAAGAAGCTAGGAGACTGCATAAACTTGAACTATCGACATATGCACATCACGTGGTAAGATCATCAAGAAGTTATGGATATCGTTATGTCGATAGCTGGACAACGGACGATGTCCAACTGTCAGGGAACAAGGTATTGTATTATCGATGCACTCACCACAACTTAGAGGGTGAAATCGACAACATTTCACTCGTGTCATGTCAGCATTGAATGAATATTGAATGTGCCGATATATCCCCCAAGTTTGACACCTCTTAGGGATCCGTTTTCCATTTTCCTTCGGAACCTAATCAGCTTGGGGGCTTTGCTCAAAGCGCCGGAATGGAGTCTTCTGTTCTCTAATTTGCAAGGGCTAGGGATAGGCACTAGACGCCTTAAGGCGACCGCCATTTCGGAACATTGCTGCCGTGAACTTGGAGGGATTTGCCAGTTAATTTAGGTGTTGTGTTTCTCGGGGGTAGTGCAACCCCCGACTCCACCTTACCCGCTGGGAGCACAAAACCCAAAGGCTATTCTATGCTACAAGAGAAAAATATTACAGTCATTGTGAGGGTTGAGGGAATTATCCCTGTCCCCCTTTCTTCTCGGAAAGCAATGATACTGGCGAACTGGATTGAGAGAAGAACAAGGGTACTTGATCTGGTTTCTTTCTTTTGTGAGCTGAATAATCTTGAACAAAGAGGATCAGATTCAAGCATGGCCGTAAACCACTAAATTAGAAAGAAAAAAATTGCTGGTTTGCAACATATATTTCCTGGATGGAAGAAATTAAACCTCAAAAAAATTCTGGATCATGATAACTCCTAGCAAGTCTTATGAGCGGCAAATTAAATTGCGGCATCTCCTATTGGGGGAACTCTCAAGTTTACAAATAATTGGCGAAATTGGGGCAAGTCAGATTGCGGCATCTCTGATTTGGAAAACATTGGAGCCTGCCCAGAATTAGCGAAGTTGCGGCAACTTGCATTTGCAAGCTGCATGATTGTTGGTAGATATGAATGGCTGGGTTGGTGTGCAACGCGAAGGTACCGTCAGGGTCTTTGGTTATTCTGGAGACGCAAAAACGAACGGTTATAAGGATAAGTTGATGATCTTTTGTTTGAGGCTATTTTAAGGGTAACCGATAGATAAAACTTTGTGTAAAGGTGGAAGACACAGTAGAATTGACTTTGTTATAGCGGATGAAAGACAGCAGGAAGACTAGTAAAAGATGCAAGGGTATTAGGAGGCCTCAAATGCGGGACAAATTACTCCCTTATAATATCACTGCTGACATGCTTAGAAGCAGTGGCGTATATTCGTTTGTGTAGTCAAGGGGATTACTAGAATGTGTGCTGTGAAAGGTGAAGTTGAAAATGCCTAGAGGAAGGCGATTATCGTCCTACTCTTTGAGAGGAAGGCTGATATAAGTGACTGTAACATACTTGAATTTCTTGCAAAACGCAAACATTTATTTTCATTCATGACGTTCATTCTAACCATTCTTTAACATAACAGATCAAATATTTCGAAATAAATTAATTTTGAACACAATACTCCAATTTCTAACAAAAAAATATCGATTTCCTACGAAAATCATAACAGGTAAACTCACAATTAAGGTAAATCAATTCACGATAACAAAAAAACAGATTTACAATAATTAGTTCATTTCTCAATGAGTAAGATGAATATTCAAATAAAAATATAAATATTTAACTGGAGCACATCAATATTCTACCATAAAGGTAAAATTTCAAACAAGAAGATTAATCTCGAAATGGAAAGAATCATTTTCTAAGAAAAAATATAATGTTTCAACGAAATAGTCGAATTTCGAACTACAAAAATAATAATTTGCAACGACAAATGAAACAGTTACATTTTAAATTAAATAAAAATAATTTCAAACCAAGCGGAAGAGTTTTATACTTAGACAAAAAATCTTTATCTGAAAGAGTTGAGTTTTAAACAGATAGGTTAACTTTTACTGAAAAAGATAAATTGTCAACGAAGATTTGAAAACTCAAATTTTAAAATAGAAAAAATGAATGCTTAATTATACAAATGAACAACTGGAAGATTTGAGTTATAAACAGATGAATAAATTTTTACTGAACAAGATAAATTGTGAACGAAGATTTGAAAACTCACATTTTTAAATAGAAAAAATCAATGTTTAATTATACGAATGAACAAATGAAAGATTCGAGTTCTTAACAGATAAATTAACTTTTACTGAACAAGATATATTGTCAACAACAAAACTCAAAACTCGAATTTCAAAATGAAGGAAGTGGATCTTTAACTGGAAAGATCAATATTTAACTGAAATTACGGAATTCTCAATAGCAATAAGTTAAATTATCAGTTAAAAAAATTGCGTATTGCCAAAAAAAATTACTCTCAACAAAAATAATAACTTTCAACAAATGATAAAAACTAACTGTCGAACAAATTACTACATTTTCACAAAAAATTATTGATAAATGGAATGAAATTGTTATTATATAACTGAAGTAGTCGAATCTAAGACCAGAAAAACTAGTTTTCAACTGTAAAGATAATCATTTAACTAGAATGGTTCAATTCTGGACAATTTTCAAACAAATGGAATAGTGAAACAATTTATCCTAATCATCTTTTTCGATAAAAACAAAATTGTCAGAATTATGGTTATTCCAAAATTCAACCTTATCAAATTAGAATGTGAAATTTTAGCGAAATAACGCAAGATCGTTAAAAAAGACTCAAAAATTGTGATTATGGCCCTTGTAGTACGTAAAAAGTGGAACAATTTATCCGATTGATTGTTTTTGTTAGGAACAAAATTGTCAGAGTTGTCGCATTTTAAAAATTCAAAAATGTAAATGAAAATGAGAATATTTAGCGAAATAACGCAGGATAAAAAAAAATCAGAAGGAAAAAAAGGTTGCTCCTTAGGAGTCGTACAAGATCGTTAATACGACTTTTTGAATTTTCTCAAAAAATCGAAAATCCCAGTTTTGACCGCACATAAAAAAATGTACTTCCGCACACGTTTCCAGGAACCAGAAAGCAAATTCCAGTTTGTTACCCAGTCATTTTGAACGAAAAATTAAAGGGCGGAGCTTTTTGGAACAAAATTGGAAAAACTGTTCTCTGCTTACGGGATGCGTGGTTTTTGTTTTAATCCTAATTATATTATTATAAGAAATAGACTAACTAAATTTATTAAACAGCAAAACAAGGTACGAGGTATATGCATCAAAATTATATACATTTGATGCATTACAGTTAAAGATAAAAAAGAGAAGTTCGCGTTTCGGACAGATTTTGATCAAGTGCGCGGCATGAGACACACGATGAGAATGTATTCGTTAAAGCTGAAGAAGCTATCAAATACAGCAGCCGAAATTCTATATTTTACTTTCAAAAGCTGTATACAAAATTGTAGGAAAGTACGAAGACCGAGCGCGTAGCGCGAGGTAGATTCAAATCCAAGCGCGGAGTGCGAGATTCGAAAGACGCGCGCACTAGGCGCGCTCAAACTTGCGGGTGAAGCGAGCTACGCACGATCAGAATGTGCCTGCTCAGCGGGCAAATTTTTATAGTTGGTAAAAAGGTCCAAGCAGAATGGTCTTTGTTATAGTAGATAAAAGAGATTAGGGAAGCTAGTGGACGAATATAGTTCAAAGAATGAACTTATATCAGGAATTGGGCGGAGGAAAAATTATATTAGGTCGAAGCAGACGCATTTTCTAGAGTTCCTCCGGGGTGTGCAGTACTGCGGTTTTAGGGCAAATGAAAAGCGATATAGCGGACCAATGAAAAGAGGATCGTATCCGAAATACAAAATCTAGAGAATGGTAAGGCTACTGTTCTGGATGGTATAACTGCTGAAATCCTTAAGTGCGGTGGCGTGTATTCGTTTGTATGGTCAAGGGGATTACTAGCACGTGTGCTGTGAAAGGTGAAGTTGAAAATGCTTGCGGGAAGGCGATTATCGTCCTACCCTACAGAGGAGAGGCTGATAGAGGTGACTGTTTAACAGAGCGAACAAAATAGCCTAATGAGAGTACCATGGGCTTCATATCTACTAGGAAGCATCAATCAGAGCATTTCCAATCAGAGCTAAAAAATCGGATTACATCTTGAGAACACGGCCTGATTTTAAAACTTGTAATTTAAAAATGAAGTAAACTCAGCAAGGAAAATATGAACTTAATCAGATCTAGAGGAAAGGGTCACAGAGGAACCCCTACTTGATTTGAAGAAGTGGAAATCCAATTTGAGACTCACGTTGATGTACCCAGGGGCGATGGTGAAGGGAATGGTGGAGGCGTGAAGAAAATCACAGGGGGATACTAAACACCCTATTGTAAGGAATGATTGGGTGGTACTTAAATCGACTGGAGTCCTTCGCTTGAGGACACATAGATATATTTTTCTCATCCACTTCAACGCTTTGGTGTAAGTTCGCATCACGCGGGGGTAATAAAAACGAAATGAAAATTTCCAGTCAAATATTTCAAGGGAATGAAAATGAATGGATATTTTTAATCCAACGGAAATGAAAGCGAAATTTCTTTTCAAGGTATTAAATTAAATCTTCCATTGAATGAAGTAAGAATATCTTTAACTGGACTCGAAGCGTGCCTGCATCGAGTTCTATCGAGCGAATACATTGTCGGACGCGAGGAAAGCGATTGCTGAAAATTTATCGGATTTTCGATAGCCTAGAAAAGTTGGAAATTCATCCAATCAGAAATATTAATACGACTTTCTGTGGAAAAAAATAGCGCTTTTCATGCACTGCTGGGATCCGGACCCAAGACCTTTCTTTATCCAGACGAATGCTCTACCAACTGAGCTACGAATGAGTACTTTGGTCCTCTCCTCACAGTAAGTATAAGCTTTCTAGCTAGTTTAGCATTTTTAAATTGTGCTCGACATCTAATTAGAAACGTTATCTTTTATTCTCTGGCACCTCATCTTTTCATTATGTCTCATTCCCTCCTCCAGCTTCCTGCAATTCCTTCATCCACTCCCCTACATGTCCTTCTTTCCCCAGAATCATCACCACGTTCTCTTGCCAGCTCCCCTTATCTTCCATTCCTCTCATACATCCTTCCCATTCATGTTCCCATGTTCCTGCTGCCCATTCACATATTCTGCACTTTCTTTTCTCCTTTTCTTTCCAATAAATCGCTTCCCTGACCTCATACCCCAATCTAAATCTTGCTATTCTTGTCCATCTCTATTCTCCCAACCCCTTTTCCCAATACTTTGGTATCCCTTTCTTTTTTACTTATCTTATACCACTTATTGTATTTCGATTCCTCAATCCTTCCCCATCTGTCTATTGATTGACTTTCCTCATCTCTTTCATCTAAATCTTCAAGGTTTACTCCGATCTCCTCTGCTATCTGTCTATCTGTAAGGAACTCCCTTCTTTCTTCTTTCCATTTCGTTAACTCGATCGCCCTCCCTCTTCTTCCTTCTACCTCATTCAAATATTTTTTCGCCAACTCTCCTCCCTCTCCCTCACTTAGCTTTTCTTCAAATTTCCATGCCCTCTTCCCTGCTCTGATGCTTCATTTATGCCTTTGCGTTACCCTCCGTACCATATATCTAGGTGCCCTCCAATCTACTCCTAACGTCTATCTTACATATTGTTCTTGCAACCTTTTAACCTCTTTCCTTTCCTTCCATCCCCATGTTTCTGCTCCATATCCTTTAACCGGCGATCTCCAATCTTTCTTGAATCTTCTTTTTCCTATATCCCATACCTGCTTCATTACCTCAGCTGCTTTTTCATTCTTTCTCTTACATGTGCGATATGATCTCTATTTCTTCGCAAGGTGTATACCAAATATTTGAGTCTTTTTCTCCTTCTATCTTCACTCCCTTTCATCTTCCAGTTCATACTTCTTTTCTTCCCCCTTCTTTCCTAAACCTTATTATCTTCGTCTTCCCTACATTCAATATCAGTTTATTCTCATCTAAGTATTTCTTCAACCCTGTAACTAAGCCCGCCTTACATTCTTCATCCTGTGCCATCATTACTATGTCATCTGCGTATGCCAGTATATATATATATATATATATATATATATATATATATATATCCATTTTTCCTATCCTTACACCTCCTCA
>WSXT02141942.1:0-10461 GCA_011762715.2 Neuroterus valhalla
ACCAATAAATTACCGGAAAATTTCAATATGTTTGTCAGTCGTCGACCAACAGACGGAAGGTGTAAATGAGCCATTATGCTATTCTCCATGGGACCGGTTTTTACGCGTGTTGTTTGGTGTTTTCTGCGCCCTTTTAATAATTAAGGTAATATCTTTATTTCTCTAAATGTTTTCTAAGGGAGATTTATTGAAGTTTCAAGGTTTAATAGCGATACATTCTATCGTTTGTGAAGTTTGTGTAAAGTGGATCGTGATCGCGAATCATTATAGTTTTGCATAATGAATATAGGTTATGTTTTGCTTACGATCGGCCCGCTTGTCACTCTACCAAACTTCAGGAGAAAATTACTAACTATCTTGCCGTTCTGATCGAGGAACGTACATCTTGTAGCACGAAGCATAAAATACACTCAAATAAACACGAACGACAAGGAAGGTGTTTCAGATTTTTGTAATGTGACATGTAACGCATCCAGAATGCAGGTTTGATTTTTAAATTTGGTGCAAAAGTATTGTCCGCAATGTTTAATACCATTCAATTGTTGCACTAATAGTTACATGCTTTCAATTACTTTAGTACTCGTTAACTCAAACTCTAACCTCAAAATTCAATCACCTCATCTTACTAAAATAATGGAATAAAATTATTCTTAGATGGTAAGCGGTACTCCTTTCTTTTAATAGAAATGCGTGTGTAGATGGAAAAACTGTGCGATTTGATAATTGTGCCTTATATCAGATTCTCGACTTGTGACCTCAACTAGCTTGAACATTTTAAGATCTAATTGTACGTCAACAGTATTGAATTAAACAGTTCCTCTTGGTATGCACTGTATCATTCTCAAAATAGAGTAACAAATTTCAAAGGATTCCCCAGGGTTTCCCAAATTTCAAGGAATGCAATAGGTGTCCAAAAGAGTTCAAATATTCTAAATACATAATCGAAAGGCAAGGGATTCCAGAGAGTTTCCTATTGACGGAAGCGACGTCGTCAGATTTCATAAGGTTTTCACAGAACTTCGAATAATTTCTGAGATTCGCAAACTTCTGGAGAATTTATAGGCTCTAAAGGCTTTCCGTGTGAGGATTCCAAATTATTTCTACTTATTTTGTTGGATCTTCTACGATTTAAAAATATATAAAAAGATTCCAATGAGTTCCAATTAATTTTTAGAGAACTTCAGAAGAGAGTTCAAAAATATTTGATGGTAGTGTTAATTGAGAAGAGGAATTCAATTTCAAAGTTGGATTTTGATTCGAGGAGTCTTAATATCCTATTGGTTCACTATTTTTACACTCTCATCATTTATGATTGAAAAAGTATTAAAATCGTCTGAAATTAGACATCTTGAATTTTCAACGTATCTCCACGTTTCGAGACCTCCTGAAGCCAAAAGTCAAGTTTTGGCGATGGTGTCTGTCTGTATGTCCGTCCGTCTTTAAACATGATAACTGACCAAAAATTAACGGATCAATCGGTCTTTGACACACTTGTTACGTTACAAACCAAGAATATGAGGTTGCATCATCTCGAATGCGAGAAACAAATACCCGAGCGCGCAGCGCGAGGTTTGAAATGTACGAGCGCGAAGCGCGAGATAGGCGGACGCGCGCCCTAGGTGCGCTGAAACTTGCGAGCGAAGCGAGCTGCGCGCGATGAGAATGTGCCCGCGAAGCGGGCAGATTTTTTGAACAAAAATTATCTTTGTTTCCAGAACTATCAAAATCAACAATGGTGAGTGAAGAGCAGGAATGTGAAATGGAGTTAGCTTCCGAAAAAATTCCAGTTCCTCCCGTAGAAAAAACAGTTGAAGAACCAGGCAAAGTTAAAGAGCAACAACCAGAAGTTCCTCGCAAAAAACATCGAAAAAGATATAAAGAGTTACATGCAAGCATTCTGAAGCAGATGGAATTCTACTTTGGAGATGCAAATTTGAACAAAGACCGATTTTTGGCTCGAATCATCAGCCAGGATCCCTGTAAATATAAAAATGATTCCATTTACAGTACTACGCTAGAAGTAAATGGATAGAGTTTCTATCAAGTCGAGTCAGTTTCTGTCTTCCATATTGAAATGGGAAGGGACAATGTATCCATCTTTATCATGCGCCCATACAGTTGATCATTTTCTAATTTTGTTTCGATATTTAATCATTTCGATCCTTTTGGATCCTCATATTTCGATCCATTTCTTTCTAATACTCAGCCACATTTATGTTTAGGGACCTGAAGTTTATGCGAACCGCATAATCGCATGATTTTTCATAATGAAATATTACTTGAAATTACATTACATCGCATAATTTGAGCATTTTCGTCGACATAAAATCGTGTCCCTATTTATGTTTTTAATCCTCTACTTATCCCTTCCACCTTCTTCTATCTTTTTCAATCTAAAATCGCCCCAATCCTTTGGATCCCAATATTTCTATCAATTTCTAGCCGATACTTATCCACATTTATCCTTTTCTAACCTCCACCTATCCCTCAGAACTTTCTATTTTAATTTCAATTCAAAAGCATCCCTATTTTCCTGAATGTCTTTATGTCTATACAAGTCTATCCCTCATTTATTCATTATATTTTTCCATCCCTTAGGCAATCTAAAATCCTGTATATTTTATATCGAATCCCTATTTCCCACCCAAACGAATTATGTTTTATTTCTTCTGCAATAGTAATCATCTCTTTTTTTTCACATTTCCTTGAAACATCTCCAAGCTTCTTGGCTGATTTGCTGAGATAACATTCGCTGTCTCAAAAGTTGTAATTATTAGGTTTCTTGGGATTTGAAAGTTTCTATTGTCTTTGGAAATGGTTTGAAAGATTACTGGGAATGTAACCAAATTTGAGAGGAATTTTGGGGATTGACAAAGGATTTTAAAGAGTTTAGCGCACTTGAGAGGCCTCGAGGAATTTAGAGAAATTTCAAACTTTTAAAAGGGTTTTCAAAAAAAATTGACGAATTTCAGAACAATTTAAAAGGATTCTGAAGAAAATTAAGGATATTATAATATCCAAAAGATTTTAAGGGATATCAGCGGATTTTTAAGGATGCCCAATAATGTCCAAGGTTTCAAGGGATTTTAGGGAGTAAATGAAATACAAGCAATAGGTATTTTGAAGAATTTTTAAGAGTTTTGGGTATTCAACTGATTCTAAGAAATTGCAAGTGTTAAAAAAAAAATTCAAAGGATTTTAGATGGGTACTGAAGGATCTCACGGAATCCTATTAGATTGAAAAAAAAATGTCAAGGATTTACCGGATATCAAAGAGGTTAGGATATTATTCGAAATCCTGAGAAATTTCGAGAGATTCTGAGAATTTCAGAAGATTTTAGGATGTTTTTAGATATTTGGAAGGATTTTATGCGATTTTATGGTAGATCTCTATTGTATGCTAGAGTTAAGAAAAAGTTGACTCCATGATATAATTTGAAAAATTTTATCACGCTATTTTGACACTATTTTTCAAATTTTAGGCTTCTGTTGACACTATTTTGAGAATGTTGATTGAACCCGAGGCCTACATGTAATCGAGTAGGCTGAAACCGAATCCGGAGTCCGAGTAACTACATCACCTAAGCCTTTTACCAACCTCAAAAAATAGTCCATTAAATAGACCATTAAACCCCATAACCTAGTAGAAAAAGAGACTTATGCGCGTTCAGGCAGTGCAAATCGATATGTTTGGAATAACCCTCTAACCCCTCAACTACATTTCCATGGAACCCCATAATCCCAAACCTCAAAAACCCTATAACCCCATAACCTCATAGCTCCATTGATGACGAGTCAAAAGGTTTCCTTCTATCAGTGTTGAAAGAAAAAATTTATTGTATTCGCAACACAGTAAACCTCGACGCACAGAGAAAACTAAGTCAAAATTGGTTCAACTAAATTTCCCGAAGTAATCTTATAAAGTAATAAAGCATCACATAAAGAGGCAATGGGACCTCACGTAAATAAAGAACTCTATAACGTGAAAGGCAATGTTACCTCACATAAATGAAACACACCTCATGTAAATAACGCACCCTATAATGTAAAAGGCAAGGGGATCCTACGTAAATAAAGCACCCCATAACGTGCGAGGCGAGGGGACCTCACGTAAGTAGAGCACCTCATAACGTGAGAGGTAAGGGGGCCTCGCGTGAATAAAGCATGAGGTCCCCTTGCCTTTCGCGTTATGGGATGCTTCATTGCTTTATTAGAATACTTCAGGATTCTTTGCTAAAACAATTTGCAGCCAATATTTTTTTTTGTGCGTGGAGGTGCCCTGGATCGCGAACACCCGAATTTTTTTAACATCGATGGAAGCGATCTTTCTGACTCGCCATCAATGGAGTTATTAGTTTATATGGTTATACAGTTTTTGATGTTATGAGATATCGGATTATGAGTTTTTTTATCGTTACTTGATTGCAGGGCTAAAGGGCATATCTGTTCTGAACATACTTATTGATTTTCACTGTTTGACTGCGCATTAGTTTCTTTATCACTGAGCTATATGGGTTCAAGGATTGAGAGTTATAGGGTTCTGAAGTTATGGAGTCGTAGGATTGATGGGATATGCGATGATGGGGGTTTGTTTGAGTTTTTATTGAATTTTATAACCTTCAGCCTATTTTTTGAGGTTAGGAAAAAACCCTGACGCGATGGTGTTATTTGGACTTTGAATTCAGTTTCCGCATGCTCGATTACATATAGTACGGCGAGTCAGGTCCCCACAGAAGATAGTTCGATTTTTTTTGTGGAGCTGTGTTATTAATGAAATATTCTGTTTCAGGGGTGGATCTCAGCATATTTACTGCCTTTAACAAAATCAAAATTTTAACAACCGATGTGAGCAGAATTGCCCAAGCTTTGAAGGAATCACATATGCTGGAGGTTTCTGGAGATGGAACAAAAGTTCGTCGAATAACCCCAATTCAACAAAAAGAAAATTCTGAAGAATGTACAATTTATGTTCAAAGATTACCTCCAGAAGCTGATCACGATTGGATTTCAACACTGTTTTTACAGTACGGTCCAATCGACTATATTTCCATTCCAAAGTACAAAAATAAGGCAATTAAGGGTTTTGCTTTCGTGGAATTTAATACAGCGGAAGACGCTCGAAAATGTGTCAAGGTATAACATATTATTTAATTTATTTATTGAACATCTTTTTTAATCATTGGGATGGATTATTTCATCAAATTCTCTCGAAATTCTACTGCGGCTTCCAAATTAAAACTCTTATTTAAAATTGCTTTGAATTGTAGATAAATTTTGAAATCTAAGCTTTCTTATGTCCGGAACGAATAATGGAATTGAAGATTGAAAGCAATGAGTAGAAAGTGTAGGGAATTGAGATCATTTCCGAAAATTCATCTTCGTGGTTGAGAATTACACTATTTGGTTGAAAATTCGTCTTTTTGTAAAAAATGGTCAGAGTTATTAACGTTTCAGGCTTTTCGAGCAAAAGGCTGTGAATTACCCTCTCAAACATCTCCGAATTCCCTCCTGAGTATTACCACCCACGAAGATTGCGACGAAGAAATTGCAAAAGAGCCTATATTAAAGAAAGGTATTTCAGAAGAAAAAGTGGAAACCGACAAGTGTGAAGAAACAGACTCAAAAAAAGAGTGCAAATCAGTCCCTCAAAATGCGAAAAAGAAGAAGAAGAAGCGCATTTCTAACGACGGAATTATATCAACGGAAGGAATTGAAGATGTAAAAAAGAGTAAAAAAAAAAGACACGGAAGTGGAACAGAGAGCGATCGATCTGATTCTGTTTCAAATCTCAAAGCGGAGAAAGAATCTAGAAAAAGCCGAAAACGAAAAGATAATCCAGAGAGTTTAAATCCTGATGGAAATGAAGAGCTTAATGATTCATCCGCGTCCGAATGTGATAAAAAACGGAAGAAAGGGGATAAATCTTTCGAATCAGTTTCCAACATTCCAAAAAAACGAAAGATTGACTCTAATGAAGAAACTGATGAAGGGAAAGATTTGAATATGGAAAAAAGAGGAGAGGAATCTGATTCTCTTTTACCTTCTGAGGAGGTAAAAGTCCAGAAGGGAAAGAAGAAGAAACGGAAAAGAAATCGATCGGCAAGGAAAGAAGATCTGGAGGCTGCAGATACAGGATTGGAAATTATGGCGAAGAAAGAGTGGAAAAGATTGAGGAATAAATATCTTGAGATGCAGAGAGCTAAAATGAAGCAGTTAAAGCAACATTTGAAAAGAGCGACCTGGAATCAGTGGCAGAATGTTGAGAAAAGTTGTGTTGAGAAGGAGGAATCAAGTGAAAAAAATGTTAAGGATGAAAAATTTGCTAGATTTAGTTTCTCGCCGGGGTTGATTGTGAAGATTGAGATGGATTCCCCTTGCAGCGATCCTAAAAACTTCAAAGTAAGTTGTTTACTCATTTTTATACAATTATAGAATTTCTTTCATAACCACGCCGTAACTTGCGCCTTATCTGCTCATTTATGGGAGGATAAGTTAGTGATTATTCAATCGCTGACTTCACAGCGTTGAAAAATGTTGCATTCAACCCACTAGTGGGATGAATAAAAGGAAAGATAGAGAACCGTTAAAACACGGCCGAGACAGAGACAGAAAGACGAAAGCAAAATCATGACTTCCATATCCATAGAAGCTCCCAGGTTGGTTGTTTGACGATATAACTTGGATCAATACAGCGTCGCGCGGGAACACTGTCAAGAATGTTATTCTTGGAGGTATTTCTACGCGTTTGAAGACAAAGGCAGAGGTATGTTGGCTCTCGTCCATGAGTAACCTCTGATCGAAAGAAGTTAAATTTGAATCTTTTTTTTTTCTTATAAAAATGAGTTTAGCTCTCGATGTGGTTTCTTACGGCTTCCTTTTACAGGCTGCCTTCCTAAACGCCACATATCTTATTGTTCAAAGAAGATGTTCAGTCCGGCGTTCATTATCCTTTGCAGTGTAGAGGTAGCACTGTGTTGTGCTCGTGCACATCGTAGCAAGATGACCTAGATGATATTGATGTGGGCCGCCTGATTTTGATTCTAATTGACAAAGGCCCTCCTTCCTCTTGAAGGGTTGTCGTGTCCAGGGCCAGCGGAACAGCTCACGCCTGAGTGGGGAAAACCAGCAGAAAGTAAAATTGGGACCCCCCAAGGGCACCAGGGTCTACACGGGTCAAAAAGTATGAAGAACTAATTCTCGATTTCGAGTGGGGAATTTCCCTACTCGCTGATTTTTCGAGTGGGGAAATTCCCCACTCACGCCACTGCTTTCGCCGGCCCTGGTCGTGTCATAAACACCTTCGTGTCCAGCGGCAACTCACTACCAAAAAAACTATTTGGGGCTTCTTTTACTCCATCTGTCTTGATAGCCGGGTTGACAACCAACTTTTCTGAGAGTAGATACGACGACGGCTGAAGATCGGTTTATTATTCTATCCGGTTTAGTCGCAGGTTTCTCATTGTTTGTATCGCTCTTGTTGAATTCGGCCTTGCTGCATCATTCGCCCATCGTTCTCTACCGGGAGATCGGTTGGAAAGTTGCATCAGCTTGTAGCTCCTACCAGAATGTCAGCTGGGCCAGTCCCAGTCGTGAAATCATTAGCCAGAACTCAGCCTCGTAAGGCCAATCAGGGTTAGCGACATCTGCTCGGTAGGTCGTACGTTGTCAAGGAACGAAAGCGTTGGTCTCCACGCTTACGTCCGGATTGATACGTGACGGCACGATGGCTGATGTCCGTCATATGCTCGCCCCCAGGGGTAGGACGGATTAACAGCCTTTTTGATGAAGAAATTAGACTTTCTTCGCCAAGCAGTCGAGAAGTGATGGAGACTGCTGAGAACTGATCAAATAACGCTCTAACGTAATGTTTTTGAGGCTTTACCATTCTGAGAGGCAACTTGATCACTATGAAGGGGTTTATTTGTAGGATTTCCTCCTTCATATCTAAATCAACCAAATTTTCCAATAATAGATTCGATGCTTTCACGATAATCCATTATAATAAAAACACTGCTTTGGGTTACAATGCCGCACAAAACTACAAATCTTGCCGACGTTTTGTGAATATTGCAGTTCACTTCTTCAAGGATGACCTAAAGTTTATGTTGTTATATACGCTCTCTACGAGTGGTAAGAGCGCTCCACCGTAGAGACAAGTTGAACCTGATTTCCCAATCAAGCCTTTTTTTTTAAACCCAGGAGGACGGAACGCCAAATCGGGTTGGTACTATATCTTTTGTTCCTATTAATGTTATTAGAGTGGTTTAAGAATTCGATTTGTTCTCTTTTTTTTTCCGGGAAAAATCGTATGTTTTTGCGTTGGCAGTTGTTTTTTCAAATACTCTCATATTTCTGTATACGGTGGCTCAACACACTCCCGCTTTCTCCAATAAAGCCTTTGCCGCAGAAGCAAGGGATTTTATATACTCCCACATCCCTGAGAGGTGTCTTTTTGTCCTCAGGGTTGCTTATGAGTTGTCCCATTTTAGCTGGTTGTTTGGACATGTTTTGAATGTCGCGTTTGTTCAGAGTCCTTCCTATTTGTTTTGTGATACCTTAGGTGTAGGGTAAGGTGGTGGTCGTTTTTCTTCCTGCTGCTTCAGTAGGTTGTGTTGACTTCTTTTTTTGATTGTATAATTTATTGCTTCATCAATTTGTTTGTGTAATCGTTCTGTTTTAGGACTTGTTCAACGTTTTGGAATTTCTTTTGTAATTTATCTTTATCTTTTACGGATACAGTTCTGTATAACTGTATACAAGAGAGTTGATGACCTATTGCTATCACGATGGCTAGTAGTGGCAGAGGTTTTTGGGTATATGTTTTCGTAGGTGGTTTTTCTGTTTAACTAGTACGTCCGAGAAAGAAAATTTGCTTATCTGTTCATTCTCCATGATAGTCTACAGATGAAAAATTTGGCGACAACTCAATGGAACTAAAATTCCGGTTTAGGCTCAGATTGTTTGAAGGCATTAGTTCCCGCATGTTCCATAAAGATGCTGGCTATTACAGGTGAGATTGGAGATCCCATTGGTGCTCCCATTTGTGGACCCCATTGGTTATTGAAAGTGAAGTTCGTATTACCGGGACAGTGTTCTATAAACGTATAGGATCGAAGGAGAAGTTTGCAAAGGATTGAATAATATCGATAATATCTCTTTGATGAAGTTCTAAGAATTTTGGACGTGAGTTATAAGCTTTTCTATGAAAGAATTCAGTTCTGGGGTAAGAAAGCGTGCTAGGTTGTAGGTTTGTGAGTTCATTGAGCTGGCGATCAGTCTTGAAAATAACTTTCGAGAAATAAGATGTTTTTATACCAAAAAATACCTTTTTCTTCATACCTCCGTCAAAAGTACGTTCCTCCGGCACCGGTTGCAAGGCGGAAAGTCTAATTTTAGGCAATGATAGAACTACACTCGCGCCCTTTGTAACACTGGGAGCAAAAACTTACTCGCGCGCACCGACACTCAATTCATGAAACTCTCGTTGCTGCCGTCAGGCAGAATTATTCCTGCTGTTACTCTTGCTTGTTCTAATAACCTCAAAGCTTTCTTGGATTTAATTTATGTTTTTATGTATTAGTGAATATAATTTAAAAAGTAATATTACCTGAAGATTTATAAAAGAAAAAGAACGAAATGAATTAATCGTTCTCCTCTGACGAAACCACGGACGAGGTTATAAAAAATTTTTCTTTCGAGAGTTTGTGATTGCATTTGCTTTCGTAAATGTATTTGATGCCTAGCCCCCGACCAGCAACACTCGCTTCGCTCGTGCTGAATATGTCGGGGGAGGCATCAATACATGCTATTATGTACATTATATTGAACTTTCTGCCCTTGCAGTGTAATGTACTATTTATGCGAAACATGTGAATTTTTAACCATGAAGATCAATTTTCTACAAAAGAGGCGAATTTTCGACAAAGGAAATAGATTCTCAAAGAAATAGTTTCATTTTTAAATTCAAAAATCAATGTTCAACTAAATACTTGAATTTTCATTACTAACAGATGAATTGATTTTCAACCAAGTAGTTGATTTTTTAACTAAAAAAAGGATGAATTCGCAATGAACATTTTGAACAAATTTTCCATTATAATTCATAAATATTTCTTCTTCCAAATACTACATCTGCTTTAAAAAATGCTTGAGAACTTTCTTCATTCAAAATCAAGAAAAGGAGACTCAAATTTTGACGAATTTTAACTTGGAAGAGCGATTTCTTAATTTCCTCTCTTCTGAATTCGAATAAACATTAGTTTAAAAAGTTCCTGGTCCATGTAAAAGATTTCCTGTTCCAAGTGTAACATGTCTTTACTGAAACTCCCTGCCCTAAAATGAAAACTATAATCATTTTCTGAAATTCCCTGTCCCAAGTCAGATAAATAAGGAGAATAGTATATTGAGCAACGAGTGCGGGAAGTCGCCGATTGCCCACGAATGCGGGGTTGGGCGCACGAG
>WSXT02141953.1:0-10461 GCA_011762715.2 Neuroterus valhalla
CAATGGTTCTGGTTTTATCCATCAAAATCGCTTTTTGAAAAATCAAAAATGCATGTTTCTGTTCAAACTATGCAAGGAGCGAAAAAATGTTGAAATCAAAAATTATTTATTTTAAAAAGACCTATAAATTTTATATATACCATTTTTTTCATAAGATGCATCGTTTTTGTTTACATCGAGAAAAATGTTACCAAGAATGAAAAGTTCCATTTTTGAGCAAAACTATGCGATATATGAAAAAATTAAAGAAACAAAAATTGTTTACTTCAAAAAGTATACAAATTCATTGTTTATCATTTTTCGATAGGACAAATAGTTTTTGTTTTCATCGTGATAACACGCTTACAAAAATAAAAATTTCCATCATCAACCCAAACAGATTTTTTTTTATTGATTTTGGAATTTTTTATTTTGGGGTTAGAAAACGAGGTTGTTCCGGAAGAGCTAGGCGGATTAAACTTTTTTAATGTGTCTACTTCAAACGGAAATATTTTCATTCATAAAAATTTAGTTCAGGGAATTCGGAAATTTTTTTTTTGTTGATTTGGATTTTTTTTCTTTTCGGGGTAGAAAACCGGGGTGTTTCGTAAGAGCTAGGGGATCGAAAATTTTTAGTGTCTTGAAACTTCGAACAAAACTATTTTTGTTTATAAAAATTCATGTCGGTGAATTCGGGAATTTTTTTGGTCGATTTTCGATTTTTTTTATTTTGGGGGTAGAAAACGGGGTTTTTCCGGATGAGCTAGGTGGATGAAACTTTTTTTAATGTGGCTTGAAACTTCAAACGGAACTATTTTCAATTATAAAAATTCAGGTCGGGGAATTCGTACATTTTTTTGGTTGATTTTGTATTTTGTTGGATCTTGGGGGTAGAAAACGGGGGCGTACCGGGAGAGCTAGGGGGTTGAAACTTTTTGAGTGTCTTGAAATTCCAAACAAAGCTATCTTCATTCATAAAATTTCAGGTCAGGAAACTCGGTCATTCTTTTATTTGATTTTGGATTTTTTTTATTTTTGGGGCAGGAAACGGGGTTATTCCGGATGAGCTAGGTGAATGAAACTTTTTTCAATGTGGCTTTAAACTTCAAACGGAAAGATTTCCAATTATAAAAATTCAGGTCGAGGAAATCCGACATTTTTTTGGTTGATTTTTTATTTTTTTTTAATTTTTGGGGTAGAAAACGGGGTTGTTCCAGATGAGCTAAGTGAATGAAACTTTCTTAAATGTGGCTTGGAACTTCAAACGGAAATATTTCCAATTATAAAAATTCAGGTCGGGGAATTCGGACATTTTTTTTTTGTTCATTTTGGATTTTTTTGGATCTTAGGGGTAGAAAACGAGGGTGTTCCGGAACAGCTGGGGGGGGGGGGGCGCAACCTAATTTAGGATCTTAAAGCAAAACGAAAATATTTCTAATGATAAAACTTTTTTTGATACTTCGAAACTTTAAATGGAGCCATTTTTAATTATACAATTTCAGGTCTGGAAATTTGGGAACATTGAAGTTTTTTTATGGACTTTTCTTAATTTCAGGTGTAGAAAATAGAATTAGGCACATTTTCCGAGATTTTACCTTTTCTTAGGGGTTGATTTGGAGTGTGTTCCGGAAGTCCGAGGGGGGTAAAACTTTTCAGGAGAGCGCCAAAGATAAAATAGTTATTTCAAACAATAAAATTTTAGGTCCCGCGCAAATTTTTCTTTTGGAAATTCGTTTTCCATGACCATCGGAAACATCAGTCAGGTAGAAAATAGCTCATTGGAACATACCTGTTGGGAAACGCGTGTTTTCTGGTATCGATCCCAAAGAGATCCTAAAAATCGACTAACCACAGAGTAGGCTTGCAAGGCAGTCACCTGTCTCGCAAAAGCCCTGCTGGTTCAAGAGAAAGTAGGTCACATCACGTTCTGCAATTCCTAACTGAACGCTTACGGCTGATTCGTAACATGGGCCAAAGTTGAAAGCCCGCAGGAAACTGGATCAGAAATCAGACAATTGAACATTGGAATACTGTGGAGGATTCTCATACGTTTCAATTCGGCATCAAAACATTTCGAACTTTACGCTGATTACTATTTTTAATAATATTATTATTTTTATCATTTCAATGGATAGACAGAAACATTCAAGTCCCATAGCACTGAAGTTTTCAAAAACGAGGTTTTCGGAAATCGAGGGCATTTGACGGAAGTTCTAGCGAGCAACATTTCGGCGGATAAGAAAGAGCTTGCAAAAATGTTAAATGAACGTAGAAGGTTTTGAAATTACTTTATAATACATAATCACGGCCAGTGATTATCCGCGGCTACATCCGTCTCTTTTAGAAGTACTCACATTTTCCCGGACGTTTGGCCAAGAGACAGAAAAACTGCAGAAAACCTGCTCAGAAGTACTGATCCAAGCGCTAGCCAGGCACAAAATGGCTTAACGTTCACGATTCTACCGTTTACTTCACGCTTATTTTCTCGATAAAAACTAGCCATATTATATGCGCGGAAAACAATACAATTTGATTGTACACTTTATTCACTTCAACAAAGAAACGTATATTTGAAGGAGCATTGAGTTTGAAATGTTCAATTTACAACATTATTGAATTTTGAATAATTTGATTTCAACTGATCAGTAGTTTTTGCATAGTTTTATTAGAGAGAAACAACTTTTCATCTTTTTGCAGATTTATTTCGAAAGGGGCTTCGAAAATAGGAGAGCTCCTCCAAGTGATTTAGTAACTATCTTAAAATCTTCATAAATTTGGAAGTGATCCATTTTGGACGTTCAAATTGTAACTTGTATGTATTTGCCTACCAATAAAATTGAGCGTACGAATTGCAGACCGACCTTGGCGCGTGGACTCAGCTAGAACTCGGCCCGTAGCAGCGCGTTATCCCCTCTCTTGCCTACTAGACTGGCTGAGTCCACGCGCTAAAGTCGTTCTGAAATTTGTACGCTCAATTACACATCTTTTGGCTCTCGACATAAATCAAATTAAATTAAATTTGAAACTATAGAATGTCGTTAATTTCGTATTAAAATGAGCTTTTTCACCAAGCATTGGTTCATTTATTTTTGAACGATTAAATATGATTATTTTCATCCGATACAATCAAAATCATGCAACTTTCATAATATTCAAAGGAATATTCTGACGCACAGTCGAAAAATTCCAGGACTCTTTTTCATTTCCATCATTTTGAATCATAAAGATATGTAGATCATTTCCTTCTACAATGTCAAAGATTTGAAACAGATTCAGAAGAATCTCATATATTAATAAATGCCAATGGTTTTTCTTTACAATTATTTTTCAAATTTCAATTAATAAAATGAATTAAATGAATCAAGCTTTCAATTCCTAAGCACCCATTAGAAGAGGAAAGCATATACAATTTTTGAACATTTAACCTAAAATTTTAGAATTTGTAACGTTCTGAACTTGAAATGATTAAAAAGTTTTGATTTATGGTATCGATATAAAAGTCTTCAATGTTGACATTTTTTAATTTAATTTTATCCAATTCTGAATCGGTGGAAATTAGATGCTTACCCGAAAATGATATAATTTCAATTACTTTCAATATCAAATTGTCCTGTTGTATTCATTTTTTAACTCTTTCGTTTAGAAAACATTCAATTTAGAATCCTGCTGATCTGAAATTATTCAACTGAAGGTAATTGTAGTTCAATTTTTTGAAAATTTGAACTGAAACTATTCAATTATTCTGAACATGGCAAACTTATGAGCATTCCAAACTGTTTAAGTTGAATGCTTTTAAATTCAAAATAAAAATTTCAAATCATTTTTATTGGAAAGTGTACTATTTGTCGAATTGCACATTTTTAATGTGATACCAAATTTTCCAGATTTCTTGATTAGAAATCATCCCATCTGGAAGAATATAAGCAACTTATAATGGTGGGAACGACAAAAATGCGTACACAATGACGAACTTAACCGCGTACACTTGTAGATTATTATATATACTTCTGAAAAGGGTTGGGAAAATTTCAAAAGAAAAAATTTATATCCCAAGTTACATTTTTTGGCCATTTTCTTTGATATGTATGGTTCGTTAAAGAGTAAAATTCACCCTTGGTAGAGAAATTCGAAGAAAACCGGAGACGATGATAATCCTGCTTAAAACAAGAAAATTGAATTTTAAATGGAAATTTTTGCTATTGTATTTAATCTGCATGAATAAGAGTACTCAGTCTAGACCCATTATTTATTTTCATACAATTTTAAACACGAATGTACGTTTTGTATGCCATTTCTTGAAAGTGAGATGCAAACTAAGAAGATTGTGTTTCTATTGCATTTATTTATTTTTTTCCATGAAATTCTATTTTATAAAACATCTGAAAGAAGCCAACTGTAGAAGAGTATGTTTTATCCAGAGTACGGCAATAACAATTTTCCGCAATGTGATAAACATATCGCGGTTGAGGATTGTATCCTGGCTAGATTGCTGATAGTGTATTGGATGCATATGGTGTAATTTAACATTATCATTGACTCGTTCGATCGTTACCAGTAACAGTGACAGACTGACTGACAAAGTTCACAAATCAATAATCAGGTAGAGATTAATCAACATGGAATATTAAAATTTTAATGATACATGTGCCTTAATTTTTTTTTTTATATACTTGAATAGGACGAGTCATTCTGAGGCTATAAATTTAATCGCTCATAGATGGAATGTTTTATAGAGCCTGAGTAACTTGATTTTCTCTTCAATTTGTCGAAGTAAAGCAGCCTCCAAGCTTCACATGTTAAATCACAAATTGAAAATCTACTTTTGATTGTATTTGAACATTTCCATACAATTTTTAATTTGGAACAATAGAACCGGAATTAATTTCGGAAAGATATTATTGAAATGTGTATTGGATAACTGCAAAATTCATACATTTTTAATTCAAACTTAGAAAATATTGTATATTTCAAAATTCAAAACATTGAAAATTGCACAATTTATTCCGAATTGGGAAGCGTTACTAATAAAAACAGTTATCAATCGAAAACTTCTCAAATCGATTGATTTCTGTACATACTCTGTACTTAACCGAGAGAGTCTCACGAGAAAATTCAGTAACGTTCCTGTTCAATTTTAATCCTACAGTTTTCAACTGCTAGTCTCACATAAAAAAATGGACAATTTTAAGTTCATTCTGAAAAGTATAATATTTTTATCCAGACGCCAATTAAATCAAACATTTTTGAATTGAAGGAATCGAGCAGAAAGAATTATGATCTAAATTTTCTCGGAAAAATGTATTTATCACGTTTTATCTACTTTTCCTCATTCATCTGACTTGAGACAGGGAATTTCAGAAAATTATTATAGTTTTTATTTTAGGGCAGGGAGTTTTAGTGAGTAAGTATAATTTCAAGCAGTATATAATGTATATACTTCAAGCAGTCTTTAGAGTAGAAGTAGTATTCCCAAGAAGAAATATTTTTGAATTATGATAGAAAACTTGTTTAAATTTTTCATTGCAAATTCATCCTTTTTTAATTGGGAAATCAACTACTGTTTCAAAATTTAAACTTGTTCTGTGAGAGCTAAGTTTTTATGGTAATGGTTGAAATTGTAACTACTTTGTTAAAAATCGAATCATATTTTTTTGGTCGAAAATTCATCTTTTTGCTCAAAATACATATATCCATTTGAAGATCAATCATTATACCTGAAAATTCATCAGTTTGGTTAAAAATCAATTTCTTCAGCTAAAAGTTTAACTGTTTCATTTTTAGTAGAAAATTGATCTTTTCTAGTTCAAAATGCGCCAATTTATTGAAAATTCGTCTTTTTAAATTGAAAATTTGATTATTTCGTTGAAACTTCACATATTTTTTGAAAAGTCGGTTCTTCTATAGAAAATTATCTTTCCCTTTGGAAGTTAATATTCTTCTTCTTTACGGTTAACAGTTCAGGTTATACAGGTAAATATTTTTGATTTTAGTCGAATATTAATCTAGTTGAAAACTCCTATGTTTGGTTTATAATTAATTTTTTGAGCCAAAAATGTCACTATCATATTTTTTGTTTGAAAATTTTTATTTTTGTAGTTAAAATTTCAACCATTATGTTGCTAGAATACAATATTTTTTGGTTGAAAATTGATTTTTCGTCAAAAATTGAACTATTATAGTTAAATGATCGTCATTTTTGTGAAAAATTAGTCTTTCTGGTTTGAAATTCGACTACTGCAGTTAAAAATTTACGATTTCATTTCATTCTTCATCATTTTTTGTAAAAATGTAGTAATTTGTTCGACATTTAGTTTTTTTTTGTTTGTTGAAAGTTTTTTTCTTGCAATAGGTAGGCCTAGTTTTCTGAACTGAATATTTAACGTATTCCTATCGAAAATTCCGTAGTTTCAGTTAAAAATTAATTTGTTCAATTAAAGATCCGTTTTTTTTTCATTTTAAAACTTGAGTATTGAGTAAATTTTTTGTTGATTAACTTTTACTGATAAGATTAATTATTCATCTTGTTCAGTAAAAGTTAATTTATCTGTTTAAAACTCAACTCCTTAGGATAAAGATTTTTCGTTTTAGTATAAAACTCTTTTGTTTGGTTTCAAATTGTTTTTTTTTTTTATCTAAAAATGTTACTGTTCCATTTTTCATTGCAAATGATTATTTTTTTAGTTCAAAATTCGACTATTCCATTGAAACATTATATTTTTTCTTAGAAAATGATTCTTTCTATCTAAAATTAATCTTCTTGTTTGAAAATTCACCTTCATGGTTGAAAATTGATGTGCTCCAGTTAAATATTTATCTTTTTATTTGAATATTCATCTTCTTGATTACAAAATGAACTAATAGTCGTAAAACCGTTTTTCTTTGTTATCGTGAATTAATTTTCCTTGATTGTACGTTTAACTGTTCCAATTTTCGTTAAAAAAAAATTTCTTTTCTTTGTTGAAAATTTGAGTATTTCTCCCAAAATTGATATATTTTGCAATGTTTTATCTGTTCTGTTAAAGAATGTTTAGAATGAACGTCATGAATAAAAATAAATGTTTGCGTTTTCCGAGAAATATAAATATGTTACTTCTAGTTGACCCGGAAAATTGAAAAAATTGACCGTGAAGAACCGGGAAATGACCGGGAATTTGAAATCGTCCGCCAAATCGCCACCCTGATGTCTACTTCAAGAAATCAAATGAAATTTTCTGTGAAAAAAGGATTGACTTGACCCGCTCCGCTGGGATCTGAACCCAGAACCTCTCATTGTTCAGAAAAGTGCTCTCCCAACTGAGCTACGGAACGGTCCATCGACCCTCTTCTCACAGAATGTATGCGCTTTCTAGCTATACAAAAACACATACAGCACTACAGAATTCCTGGTTCAAGCAATGACCAAACTTGCGATTTTGGTCCAATAGACTGACTTTCCGGTCCTATGGACGACTTTCTGGTTCAATGGACCAGAAGGTGGTCCAATCTTGGACTAGGAAATTTACGAGAATTCCGGTCCAATTGGACCAGATTTTTTTTACCGCTACTTGGACCAGGATTCCAGTCCAATGGACCGGAATATCGGTCCAAGGCATTTAGAGTGTAACTTATCAAATCTTCGAAACATATTTTTACGACATCAAGACAAGATAGAAATTCATTTAATCAAGAAATTAAATACAACCTATTGTTTCTTTTTTTCCAACACTCACGCCTTCACTTGCACCAAGAAATTATGTCTTGAAACTGAAAAATATATTCGAAAACAAATAGAAATTGAATTCATTTCACCAACAAGAACACTCCAGCTTCTCAAATTCCCAAACAGAAAAACCTCCATTGAGAAATTGTGAAGAATGACTTTCTAGAAACGCAGTTATTCTTGAATCACTGTACACATTCCTTTGCAATTTGTCCCGAGAAGAATAAAAATCGCGTATACAGATAGGTGAAAGGTTGTAACGCTTCGAGTGCACTCAGAGAGGGAAAGAGGAAGACAGAGGAACATTTTACATCTCGATTTACATAACTTGCATATATTTGCGCAAGGTGCTTACTGACTACGCATACCACGTACGAGAAACCACCTTTTGGATATTATTCTGTAGTATTATCGCCCCAGGATCACGGCAAATTCCCAGCAGCAGCAAATTGTAAAGCGTGAGATTTCAGTGTGGGGGTTGCCTTACATTATCATCATTGGGCGGGGGTCTCCGACGTCTGCTCTTGCCACATCAGTTTTCAGCTCGTCAGAAGGATGCTTCTTCTATTCTCTTCTCTCTCTCTCGCTCTCTTCGTCTTTCTCGCGTGAACATCAATATTATTCGAGACGAGGAGGGTAGATTGTGTGGGTGGCAAAGCGAGAGGAGAGCCGAGAATTTCGCTCAACTTTTCTTGCTTGCTAAATTGTTTACTTTTCAATCCTTGCCTCATTCTAGTCAAAGCCTCACAAAGACGTTATTTATCAATCAATATCAATATTGTTGACCAAATATTTTATGTATTGAAAAAGTTTTCCTAGTTGCAGGCATCGGACCGACTAGAATCTTTACACTATTTTATACTTTTCTTGAGTTCGCTGATTTTTTTAGATGGCTCAAATTTGATGAACGAATTGATAATAGCCCAAACATACAGAAAGAATTATTATCTACGTTTTTGTCAAAAAAATGTATTCATCACGTTTGATTTGCTTTTCCTTATTTATCTGATTTGGGACAGTTAATTTCAGAAAATATCTATAGTTTTTATTTTAGGGCAGGGAGTTATAGTGAAGAAGTATAATTTCACTTTGAACAGGGAATTTTTCTAATGGAACGGGAATTTTTCAAACTAACTATAATTCGGATTCAGAAGAGAGAAATTTTTAAAAATCGTTCCTCCAATTCAAAATTCGTCACAATTTTAAAGTCGCCTCTTCTTAATTTTCAATAAAGAAAGTACTTCAGGGAGTCTTTAGAGTAGAAGTAGTATTCCGAAGAAGGAATATTTCTGAATTATGATAGAAAACTTGCTTAAATCGTTCATTGTACATTAATCCTTTTTTAGTTAAAAAATCAACTTCTTGTTTAAAATTTAGACTCCTTCTTTGAGGATTCATGTTTTTCGTGACAAATTTGCCTTTTTGTAGAAAATTATTCTATATGGTTAAAAATTAATCTTGAAAATCAATTTCTGCAACTGAAAATTCAACTTTTTCATTTGTAATGGAAAATTCATCTTTTTTAGTTCAGAATTCGACAATGCGGTGAAAATTGGTCTTTTTGAATTGAACATTCAGATATTTCGTTGAAACTTCACATATTTTGTTGAAAAATCGATTTCTTTTTTAGAAAATTATGTTTTTCTTCAGAAGTTATTATTCTTCTTCAAAAATTATATTTTACCTTTAACAATTCGAGTTATACAATTAAACATTTTTCATTTTAGTCGAACATTCATCTAGTTGAAAACTCTTATGTTTGGTTTAAAATCAGTTTTTTAAGATAAAAACGTCACTATTCTATTTTGGTTCAAAAAAATTTATTCATAGTTCAAATTTCAACCATTTTGTTGAAAATTGTATTCTTGGTTGAAGATTAATTTTTTGTCAAATATTGAACTATATTTCAATTCAAAATCCGTCTCTCTGACTTACAATTCAAGTACTTTAGTTAAACATTTACAATTTCATTTGATTCCTTACCATTTCGTGTAGAAATGTAATAATTTATTTGAAAGTTAGTTTATTTTTTTTTATTGACGGTTAGTCTTTTTTGTTATAAGTAATTTTTTCAACTTTAAAGTTGAACTTATTCCAATTGAAAATTCTACAGTTCTAGTTTTGAGTATTCAAATTTTCGTTTATAATTTATTTTTTTCAGTAAAAGTTCATTTATCTGTTTGAAAACTCAATTCCTTCAGTGGAAGATTCTTTGCTTTAGTATACAACTCTCATGCTTGGTTTGAAATAATGGTTTTCTGGATTAAAAATGTTACTATTCCATTTTTGGCTAAGAATATTTATTTCACATAAACTCAAGAAAAACTACTCGAATGCATAACAAAAACAAGAAAGGATTGTGTCCAAAAAATTGAACGACAAGGATTAACAAGAAATTGGCAACAAGGGTGGATATGAAAAAAAAAACAAGAATGAACAAGGAAGAAAGAACAAGAATGGTCAAGGAACGAACTACAAGGATGGACAAGGAACAAATAAAGATGATGATCTTAAAAAACTTCAAATCCAATAAAATAATCAAGCCAGTTACAAAAAAAAGCAAATCCGGTGGATAATGCATTTCGAAAAAGGCTAAGAATAATTTTCCGGCATGCTAAAAGAAATAACAAATAAGAAATTCTTCTGCGGAATAGAATTAGCCCAGTAACGTTAGACGTTTTAAAGGTAAAACCTCACAAAACTCTACCTATGAACGGATTTTTATGAAATCTTTTGCAAAGTGCTCCTTAAAGCATGTAATAAAAAGTTAAAAAACCAAAAAT
>WSXT02141964.1:0-10461 GCA_011762715.2 Neuroterus valhalla
TATTACAACTAACAATTCACCAGTGTAAGAGAATTTTCCCCTCAGCGAAAGCCTATCCTTGATGAAGCACCTTAATGAAGCGTTCTCGAAAAAAAAAAAAAATTGGAAAAAGGAATTCTTCGGGAATTTTACTCATTTTTCCGACGCAATTCCTGGACTATCCTGGGTTCATGTCACCTAGAGGAAGATCATAATTTGAAGGATCACAACCTCTATGGATAAAGGTTTTTCCAGGACGTGACTGTTCGCACGAGTAAGAATGGGTAAATAAAAAGGCAACAAACTGTTTTCGTGAAGTATTTTTTTATAAAAATGAGTTCTGTTTTATTTTACAAAAATAATTCGAATCACCAGTGAATAACCGATATTTAGTTTCAGTTATCGGGATTCTACTTCTACAGAAAGGAGGTTTTTTTCTTCGAAGGAAACTTTTTCCTCCATAAGAGGAATATTGTGACTGCGTTCATAACTAGATTTGTATCAATGAAAAGTTTCTTATCACGAGAAAATCGTCTTTTTTAATAAAAAGAAATTTATAACGATCAAAACTTTAGGTTTCGAAGCAAAAATGTGGCACATACCAGTCCGCTATTTTTCATGTTCAGTAAAAGGAATCTCGAGAGGAAGACTGATTTCCTATAAAAAAAGAAAATTTATAAACAAAATACTTGAATTACCAATCAAATTGTTGAATTTCTATTTGAGAAGGATTAAATCCTGCAATAAAACAGTTGAATATAAAAACGGGATAAACAATTGTTCGGTTATGGGCAACAATGTTGAACCAAGAAAAAAACAATTCTTCAAGAAAATAGTAAAATTTCAAACGAGAAGATCAATTTCAAACGCAAGAATAGAAATTTTCATCTAAATAATAGAATCTTCAAAAGAAATTATAAAAAAAAAGAATAATAATGGAATTTCCAGTTGGAGCAATTGATATGGACTTAAAATTGTTTTTTAAGACATTAAAGTTTTCAAAAAAGGTGAATCATCAAATGGGATGATAAATCCTCAATCACAAAAATGGAATTTTTGATAGACTTTCTGAACTTTAGATCAAGAAAGTTTTTGATTCCATACGAAAAGTACTTTAACTTAATTGAAAAAGTTGGATTCTGTACACATAGTAAAATTTTGAAATAAATAGATAAATTTCCAAAAGCAGACCCGAATCTTCAATCGAAGGAAGGTAAGTAGGCCGCATTCTTGGAATTTTAAGTCGAAAATACGAATTTTTTGTCGAAAATGCGAATTTTTTCCCAAAATTGTCCAATCTTAGAATTTTATGTTGAATTCTGCTCGAGAAATCTCGACAAAAAGAATAAGTTCATACTAAAATGGAGGAATTCTAGAAAAAAATGTATGAATTTTTAACCAAATAATTGCATCTCTAACAAAGAAGATCAATTGAAAACTCAAAATAGGGGAGTTTTTTCAGCAAAGGGTAGTTTTTGTAAATTTCACAAATTAATTTTTAGCACCAAGAAAAATAATAATATTGAGCGTATGCATTTTTAACTAGAAAGATGAACTTCGAAACAAGGATGGAAATGTAAAATTTACAGTTCAAAAAATCAATTTTCACAGTGAAAACATTGGTTCTTAATATTTTATATAATGAGAAAAAACTAAGAAAAAAATCGCTTCTACTTTAAAAAAAAATTCGGATTCAACCAAAAAACGAATTCTTAGCATAAGACTCGAATTCGTTTTTTGAGAAAAAACCTAAGTTGAATGACGGGAATAATTTACTATCGAAATGGTGAACAAAATAATTGGATTCTCCAACTCATAACAAAATTTTTGACAAAAATTTCCTTTTGTTGAATTTATTTCAGCAATTTTTGTTGAAAAAAATTATTTTCTACAAAGATAGGGGAGCTTGCGACAAAATATATCAAGTTGCGACAAAATAGTTGTATTTTTAACTGAAGAAAATTTGTACCAAAAGGAAATAGAGTGATGAAATTTCAATTCAAAAAATTCAATCATAAACACAGAATGAAACGAATTGTCACTGGAGGACATCAACTTTTGACTAAAAAAAAATGCTTCCAATTTAAAAAACGACTGAATTCAACTAAAAACTAATTTCTAACGTATGGCTCGGAATTTTTAATATTTCAATATTATCAATATTTTTCGCATAAGACATTACGTTACAACCAAACAGCCGGGTAGTTGAATAATTTCCAACGGAAATAGAATTGTTACAGTTTAGGTTCAGAAAACTCATTCGTATTAAAGAAAAAGTCAATTTCGAATGAAACAAATAAATTCTTAATTCGAAAAATCGATTTCCAACCAAAAATATAAGTTTTTCAAAAGTGAAATCGATTTTTGAAGAAAAAATATGGATCGTCGGAAGAAAATACAATAACTAGAATGGGAAGGAGAAAGATCTCACTTCAATTCAGAAGCAGTTTAATTAATTCAAAAAACTAATTTCCTACAGAAAGCATGAGATTTCAGTAATATGAGAGGGCAGATGAAATCCGAGTAAAAAATTCGACTTCAAAAAGAGGTAAAAACAAATTTGTGATAGAGCGCAAGATTTCTAATTGAAAAAGATCATTTTTCAACCACAAATAAGAATGCTGAATTCTTCAATTCAAAAATGGATTCTCAGGGTATAGTACATTGTGCACCAAGAGTAAATGTGGGTGCTTTCGCACAGCGTGTGAGACCAAGAACCGAGGCGAAGCCGAGGTGCGTAACTTCATACGAAGCGCAAACGACCGTTTTTGCTGGAAGTTTGCATGCTATTTTGTACGACAGCTGAGCAAAAGCGAGTTTTCGCGTTCAATTAGTCTCATTGACTCGAGAACAGTTTAATTCAAATAAATAAAAAAATAAAAAATTTCCGACAAGAGAATTAAATTTTAACAAAACCATTCATTTCCACAAAAAATTTGAAGTCTTAAATGAATTACTAAAAATAAAAAAATTAAATTAACGTCCATATTAAAGACAGTTGAATTGGACCGAAAAACCGATCCTCAACAAGAAAATTTAAAATTTATTAGAGCGAGAGAAGAAAATGAACTAGATTTTTGGAATTCCATATTGGAATTATAAAAAAAAATGAATTCCTAACCCGAGAATATCAATTTCCAATGATGAAGTTGACTTTCAACGCAGCAGACGATTATTCAATAGAAAGGTTCAGTTTTCGAATCATTGGCATGATGTCATATGAAAATTGTTTAATTTTGAGCAAAATTAAACATTTTTTGAGTGATAAGAATATTTCCAACCAGAAAGTTAAGTTGTTCGAATTTAGTTTTCAAATTTTGAACATGAAAGAATGATTTCTGAAGAAAGTAAAGAAAGTTTTAACAAAATATATCAACTTCTTACCAAAAAATTGAATTTTTGACTTGAAGATCGATTTCAATCTTGAAATAGAGCAGATGAATTTTCGTTCGAAAATTTATTTCAAACAGGGAAAAAAATTTTTTTCTAATCTTGACATAATTTTTCAACTAGGCAAGATCAATTTTCAATCAATGATATCAATGTTTGGTTCCCCTTTTTATTAATTTATTTCTAACAGAAAAGATCAATTCTTAGATAAAAATGCAATGCATAAAAGTGGAGAAGAAGTTTTTTCTTTTAATTCGAAGACAGTTGAATTCAAACAAGGAACATATTTCGAACAGAACACTAAAAAGTAAAAAAAATAATTAAATTTTCAAAAGAAAATACGAATTTCTAATAAAAAAGAGAATAATTTTCGAATAAAAAGCATGCGCCGATATCAAAACTGCGACATTTTGAATAGAATATAAATTTTCCCAGCAGGTGAGAAAATTTTTGGAGGAAAAATGAATTTCGGTTGGAATTTGTTTTTGTGTTCTTGACTAAAAAGAATGATTTCTCGCAAGAAAAAAAAGAAATTTCAATAAAATATATCAACTCTGAACTAGATAGCTGAATCTCCATTTGAGAAAGAAGAGCTTCAAAATAAAATAGAGAAGTAGGGATAAAATTCCAGAACAATTTGATTTTGAACACAGAAATTGAAAAAAAAGTTATATTCAACTTCGAAACAAATTTCTAATAAAAGACTAGGAATTTTAGTACAGAAAAAGCAGAAAATGATTCATATTTACGCAATTTCGAATCAAAATGACAAATTTCCAAAAAAAAAAGTTTTACTTTTAAATCAATAAGATGATTTTCAACAAAAAAGTTGATCTTCAACATAGAAAACGAATTTTTCATATAAAGAGTACAGTTTTCTTTTAAACGGAATGATTTTCCATCGAGAATCTCGATTTTTTTTATCAAAAATAATAATTCATTACGTTAATTGTGGGGTTTTCAACGTAATTTATCAATTTTTTATCGAAATATTTTGATTTCGACTGAAGAACATCCATTCCAAACTATAGTAGAGTATTTGAAATTTTAATTCAATCTTGAACACAGAAAATAATGAATTATCATGAAAAAAGAAGAATTTTTTACTGGGAAAGATTATTTTCCAACCAAACATAGAAGTGTTTAATTTTTCAATTCACAAAGTTAATTTCATCGGAAAAAGATTAATTCCCAATAGAAAACGTAATGATCAAAATTTGGAAAAGAGAAGTTAAGTTTATGTATAACAATATTTCAGTCGAACATTAAGCCGAATTTCCAAGAGAACTCTTGAAATTTCAGTGTAGAGAAAGCAGAAATAAAGTTGTTTCTCTAATTCTGAGCGGAAATAGAAAATTTCGCGCAGAAAAATTTAATTTCAATACCATGTACATGCATGTTTTTTGACCAAAATTGAGGAATTTCCAATAAAATGTATCAACTCAAATCCAAATAAATGAATTTTCAACAGAAGAGAATCAATTTCAAACCAATTGAAAGAAATTAATCTTTGAAGAGAAAATATGATGCATAAACAGGAATGTAATAACTGAGATTAAAAAAAATTAATTTCAATGAAAAAACAGTTGAATTCAGACGAAAAACGGACTTTCAAAAAAAGTTTATTTCAGAACACAAAAAATAATAATTTCAAAGAAGGTTAGTTCATCATCGTTAAAAGAGATAGGTTTCCAACAAAACATTAGAATTTACATATGAATCGAATGATCGTATACCAGTGAGCACGAAATTTAAAGACGTTTCTAGAACGTCCCAAAAACGCTTTTAAGACGTAAAATGGAAAGACGTTTAAAAAATGTCCGAAACAACGCCCTGAGTAAGGAAAAACGTCTCAAAAACGCCAATGTTCCAAATACGTCTTAAAAACGTCTTCGGAACATTGTATATTTTTTAAGACGTTATTTGTCCTGACTAAGGACGTTTTCATAACGTCCTAAAAACATCTCTGGACATTCGTTTCCACTGGGATTTCAACCCAGTGGGCACAAAATTTAGGGACGTAAGTGGTGCGTTCTAATAAAGTTTCTTGGATATTCACGTCAAAAGATGTCTTTGAAACATTCTAAAAAACGTACCAAGTCAGGCCAATCAACGTTCCAAAAAAGTCGTATATTCCAAAAACGCTTCTGGAACGTATTTGGAACATTGCACATTCTTAGAACGTTATTTGGTCAGACTAAGGACATTTTTAGAACGTCCTAAAACGTTTTTTGACAACCGTTCCCACTGGAATTCGAACCCAGTCGGCACAAAATTTAAGGACGTAAGTAGTACGTTCTAAGAACGTTTCTCGGACATTCACATCAGAAGACGTCTTTGAAACGTTCCAAAAAACGTCCCAAGTCAGGCCAAATAACGTTCCAAGAACGTCAGATATTCCAAAAACGCTTTTGGAACGTATTTGGAACATTGCGCCTTCTTAAAACTTTATTCGGTCTGACATAAGGACCTTTTCAGAACGTCCTAAAACGTCTTTGGACATTCCTGCCCACTGAGATATCAACCCAGTGGGCACGAAATTAAGGGAGATAAGTGGTACATTCTAAAAACGTTTCTTGGACATTCACTTCGAAAGGCGTCTTTGAAACGTCCCAAGTCAGGCTAAATAACGTTCCCAAAAAGGTCGAATATTGCAAAAACGCTTTTAGAACGTATTTGGAACATTGCACCTTCGAAACGTTATTTTGTCTGACGAAGGACATTTTTAGAACGTCCTAAAACGTCTTTGAACATTCATGCCTAGTGGAATATCAATCCAATGGGCACAAAATTTAAGGGAATAAGTGATACATTCTAAAAGCGTTCCTTGGACATTCACGTCAAAATACGTCTTTGAAACGTTCCAAAAAATGTCCCAAGTCAGGCCAAATAACGTTCAAAAACGTCGGATATTCCAAAAACGCTTTTGGAACGTATTTGGAACATTGCGCCTTCATAGAACGTTATTTGGTCTGACATAAGGACATTTTCAGAACGTCCTAAAACGTCTTTAGACATTCGTGCTCACTGGGATATCAATCCAGTGGGCACAAAATTGAGGGAGATAAGTGGTACATATAAAAACGTTTCATGGACATTCACGTCAAAAGACGTATTTGAAACGTCCCAAGTCATGCTAAATAACGTTCCAAAAACGTCGAATAATACAAAAATACTTTTAGAACGTATTTGGAACATTGCACATTCTTAGAACGTTATTTGGTCAGACTTAGGACATTTTTAGAACGTCCTAAAACGTTTTTTGACATTCGTTCCCACTGGAATTCGAACCCAGTCGGCACAAAATTTAAGGACGTAAGTGGTACGTTCTAAGAACGTTTCTCGGACATTCACATCAAAAGACGTCTTTGAAACATTCCAAAAAACGTCCCAAGTCAGGCCTAATAACGTTCCGAAAACGTCGGATATTCCAAAAACGCTTTTGGAACGTATTTGGAACATTGCACCTTCTTTGAACGTTGTTCGGTCTGACAAAAGGACATTTCCAGAACGTCCTAAAACGTCTTTGGACATTCGTGCCCACTGGGATATCAATCCAGTGGGCACAGAATTAAGGGAGATAAGTGGTACATTCTAAAAACGTTTCTTGGACATTCACGTCAAAAGACATCTTTGAAACGTCCCAAGTCAGGCTAAATAACGTTCCAAAACGTCGAATATTCCAAAAACGCTTTTAGAACGTATTTGAAACATTGCACATCTTCGAAACGTTATTTGGTCTGACGAAGGACATTTTTAGAACGTCCTAAAACGTCTTTGAACATTCATGCCCAGTGGAATATCAATCCAATGGGCACAAAATTTAAGGGAATAAATGGTTCTAAAAGCGTTTCTTGGACATCCAAGTCAAGAGTTGTCTTTGAATCATCCTAAGTCAGGCCCAATAACGTTCCGAAAACGTCGAATAATCCAAAAACGCTTTTAGAACGTGTTTGGGGCATTGCACATTTTTAGAACGTTCTTTGGTCAGACTTAGGACATTATTAGAACATCCTAAAACGTTTCTGGACATTCGTTCACACTGGAATTCCAACCCAGTCGGCACGAAATTTGAGGACGTAAGTGGTACGTTCTAATAACGTTTCTCGGACATTCACGTTAAAAGACGTCTTTGAAACGTTCCAAAAAACGTCCCAAGTCAGGCTAAATTACGTTCCAAAAACGTCGAATATTCCAAAAACGCTTTTAGAACGTATTTGGAACATTGAACCTTCCTAAAACGTTATTTGGTCAGACTTAGGACATCGTTAGAACGTCCCGAAACGTTTCTGGACATTCGTTTCCACTGGAATTTCAACCCAGTCGGCACAAAATTTAAGGACGTAAGTGGTACGTTCTAAGAACGTTTCTCGGACATTCACATCAAAAGACGTCTTTGAAACATTCCAAGAAACGTCCCAAGTCAGGCCAAATAACGTTCCGAAAACGTCAGATATTCCAAAAACGCTTTTGGAACGTATTTGGAACATTGCACCTTCTTAGAACTTTATTCGGTCTGACATAAGGATATTTTCAGAACGTCCTAAAACGTCTTTGGACATTCGTGCCCACTGGGATATCAATCCAGTGGGCACAAAATTAAGGGAGATAAGTGGTACATTCTAAAAACTTTTTTTGGACATTCACGTCAAAAGGCGTCTTTGAAACGTACCAAGTCAGGCTAAATAACGTTCCAAAAACGTCGAATATTCCAAAAACGCTTTTAGAACGTATTTGGAACATCGCCACTTCGAAACGTTATTTGGTCTGACGAAGGATATTTTTAGAACGTCCTAAAACGTCTTTGAACATTCATGCCTAGTGGAATATCAATCCAGTGGGCAGAAAAGTTAAGGGAATAAGTGATACATTCTAAAATTGTTTCTTGGACATTCACGTCAAAACACGTCTTTGAAACGTTCAAAAAACGTCCTAAGTCAGGCCAAATAACGTTCCAAGAACGTCAAATAATCCAAAAATGTTTTTATAACGTATTTGGAACATTGCCTATTCTGAGAACGTTATTTGGTCTCACTTAGGACATTTCTATAACGTCCTAAAACGTCTTTCGACATTCGTTTCCACTGGAATTTCAACCCAGTGGGCACAAAATTTGAGGACGTAAATGGTACGTTTTAATAACGTTTCTTAGACATTCACGTCAAAAAACGTCTTTGAAACGTACCAAGAAACGTCCCATGTCAGGCCAAATAACGTTCCAAAAACGTCAGAAATTCCAAAAACGTCAGAAATTCCAAAAACGCTTTTGGAACGTATTTGGAACATTGCACCTCCTTAGAACTTTATTCGGTCTAAACATAAGGATATTTTCAGAACGTCCTAAAACGTCTTTGGACATTCGTGCACACTGGGATATCAATCCAAGTGGGCACAAAATTAAAGGAGATAAGTGGTACATTCTAAAAACTTCTTTTGGACATTCACGTCAAAAGGCGTCTTTGAAAGGTCCCAAGTCAGGCCAAATAACGTTCCAAAAACGTCAAATAATCCAAAAATGTTTTTATAACGTATTTGGAACATTGTCCATTCTTAAAACGTTATTTGGTCTGACTTAGGACATTTTTAGAACGTCCTTAAACGTCTTTGGACATTTGTGCCCACTGGAATTTCAAACCAGTGGGCACAAAATTTAAGAACGTAAGTTGTACGTTCTAAGAACGTTTCTTGTACGTTCACGTCAGAAGACGGCTTTGAAACGTTCCTCTGGAACGTTATTTGATCTGACTAAGGAAATTTTTAGAACGTCCTAAAACGTCTTTGGCCATTCGTGCCCACTGGAATTTCAACCCAGTGGGCACAAAATTTAAGGACGTAAGTGGTACGTTCTAATAACGTTTCTTGGACATTCACGTCAGAAGACGGCTTTGTAACGTACCTTTGGAACGTTATTTGATCTGACTAAGGAAATTTTTAGAACGTCCTAAAACGTCATTGGACATTCGTGCCACCTAGGATATCAATCCAGTGGGCACAAAATTTAAGGAAATAAATGGTACATTCTAAAAACGTTTCTTGGACATTCAAGTCAAAAGACGTCTTGGAAACGTTCCAAAAAACGTCCTAAGTCAGGCCAAATAACGTTCCAAAAACGTTAAATAATCCAAAATGTTTTTATAACGTATTTGGAACATAGCACCTTCTTTGAACGTTATTTGGTCTTACTTAGGACATTTCTATAACGTCCTAAAACGTCTTTGTACATTCGTTTCCACTGGAATTTCAACCCAGTGGGTACAAAATTTAAGGACGTAAATGGTACTATTAATAACGTTTCTTGGACTTTCACGTCAGAAGACGTCTTGTGAACGTTCCTTTAGAACGTTATTTGATCTGACTTAGGACATTTTGAGGATGTCCTAAAACGCCATTAGACATTCGTGCCCACTGGAATATCAATCCATTAGGCACAAAATTTAAGGAAATGAGTGGTACATTCTAAAAACGTTTCTTGGACATTCACGTCAAAAGACGTCTTTGAAATCGCCCAAGTCAGGGCAAATAACGTTCCAAAAACGTCAAATAATCCAAAAATGTTTTTATAACGTATTTGGAACATTGTCCATTCTTAAAACGTTATTTGGTCTGACTTAGGACATTTTTAGAACGTCCTTAAACGTCTTTGGACATTTGTGCCCACTGGAATTTCAACCCAGTGGGCACAAAATTTAAGGACGTAAGTGGTACGTTCTAATAACGTTTCTTGGACATTCACGTCAGAAGACGTATTTGAAACGTACTTTTGGAACGTTATTTGATCTGACTAAGGAAATTTTTAGAACGTCCTAAAACGTCTTTGGACATTCGTGCCCACTGGGAAATCAATCCAGTGGGCACAAAATTTAAGGACGTAAGTTGTACGTTCTAAGAACGTTTCTTGGACGTTCACGTCAGAAGACGGCTTTGAAACGTACCTTTGGAACGTTATTTGATCTGACTAAGGAAATTTTTAGAACGCGCTAAAACGTCTCTGGACATTTGTGCCCACTGGAATTTGAACCCAGTGGGCACAAAATTTAAGGACGTAAGTGGTACGTTCTAATAACGTTTCTTGGACATTCACGTCAGAAGACG
>WSXT02141975.1:0-10461 GCA_011762715.2 Neuroterus valhalla
TCATTCTCTTAGAATGAAACTGACAGTTCAGTCGTTGCTTGGAATGAAAGTTCATTCCAAGGAATTTAGAGTGTGTACTTTGAGTTATTTTACTGCCTTCTTCCAAAATCGATTTTTCTTCCAAAAAAACTTTCCTTCATGAAATCGAGTTTTTCCATTTTTCCAAAAAATAACGAAATGTTTAAACGAATTCTAACGAATAAGTTTGCTCATCTAGAATAGGTTCCCAAAAAATTCCTCTTGCTCTCTGGCAATATCTTGTAACGTTTACGAAGAAAATTACAAAATATCACAAAAGAATAAAAAGGTAGTGGTTTCCAGAATATTCCTAATGTTTCCAAAATTCAAAGAAAAAAATTCAAGAGATTTTATGCAACGACTTTTTTTTTTGCTATTCTATTCATTTCTCCTAACATAAAGATAAAGCATTTTATCAGTTTTATGTGGGCTAAACCATTTATATGACCCAAAGAATTTTTTTCATCCTTAAAAATATACTTTTCAAATTTTTATCATACCCGATACAAAATATCACAGTAGAATAACAGAAATTTTGTTTTAACCTATTCTACATTTCCAAACTATTGTTCGATTTTTTTTTATGTTTGAGAAAAAAAGCGTGAATACAATTTCATGAAAAAAAATCTGCTTGCTGCGCGTGCACATTCTCATTGCGCGCTTCGCTCGCAAGTTTAAGCGCGCCTTGGGTGCGTGTCTTTCGGATCTCGCGCTTCGCGCTCAATTCTTTTCACTGTGAAGCGAATACAGAGTTGCAGATAATTCAAAACTGTTAGATACCTCTACTCTTTAGAATATTCTTTTAATTTGTTCTAATTTTTAATTGATAAAAGTTTCAAATTAATTTACCTAAGGCTCTATCGGCCTTAAGAGACACAATCTCATTGCAATACTCGCCCTTGAGGTTCATAACTCACATAACTTGGCTGGCAAATGGAATTTTTCACTGTTTGAAAATCGTTATCACGATTAAAACAAACAATATACGCTTTATTGGAAAATAATTCAAACAAAATTTGTAGACCTTCTAGTGGTTAACAATTTTGTTAATTTATGTTACTCTTTGTTTTCCATATTTTGGCTAAAAAATTTCGATTTTTTAATCTGTCGAATGCGTAATCATGATTATAATAAAAACTATACGTCTCATAAAAAAATGGTTCACCATTACTTTGTAAAGAAAGTACTTCAAGCAGTTTTTGAAGCAGAAGTAGGATTTCGAAGAAGAAATTTTTCTGAATAATTTTAATAGAAAGCTTGTTTGCAGTGTTCATTGTGGATTCATCCTTTTTTAGTTGGGAAATCAACTACTTGGTTGAAAGTTGAAATCTTTTATTGAAAATATAATTTTTCTGTCAAGGTGCAATATTTTAATTTAAACTGCACCTCTGGTTGAAAACGTACATTTTCAGTCATCTTTTTGGGTGAAAATTTAAGTATTTAGTTGAACATTCATTTTTGAATCGGAAAATTAAACAATTTTATTAATAATTTACGCTCTTTGTGGAAAATTCGCCTTTTTTGTAATGAAATCAATCTTAATGTTCGAAGATTAATATCTTCCGCATAAAATACATCTATTCCAGTTGAAGATTTATCATTCTACCTGAACATTCGTTCGAAAGTTAATTTTCTTGTTTAAAAATTCTTCTTCACGGTTCACTATTCGAGTTATACAATAAAATTTTTTGGATTTCAGTTGAAAATTCAATTTCAAAATGTTACGATCCCATTTTTTTATTGGAAATCATTGTTTCAAAAGCTTGAAATTCAACCATTTTGTTCGAATGGTATTGTTCGGTACAAAATAAATTTTTTGTCGAGAATTCAACTATTCTAGTTGAAGTTTCATCATTTCAGTTGAAAATTCTTCTTTCTGTTTCAAAATTTGACTACTACAGTTTAACATTTAGAATTTTATTTCAATATTACTCATTTTTTTTCTTCAAATGTAACGGTTTATTCGTAAGTTTTTTCTTTGTTGTTCAAAGTTATTTGTTTTTTGTTATAAGGAAATTTTTTTAACTGGAAATATAACTTATTCAAATTGAAACGTCCATACTTGTATTTAAAAGTTTATTTGTTTGGTTAAATATTCTTTTTTTCAATCTAAAATTAAGTTATTCAAGCTTTTGTTGACAATGCTCCTTTTTCATTAAAAATTAAATACTTTATTAGTTCGAAATGTAACTATCCTCTTGGAACATTGTGCTTTTTGGTACAGATAAATCTTTCAATTTGAAAATTAATCTTTTTGTTTAAATATTCACCTTCAAGGTTTAAAATTTAAGTACTCCATTTGAATATTCATCATTTTAGTTGAAAATTCATCTTCTTGGTTTGAAATTCAACTGTTCTAGTTGAAGATTCATAATGCTATTCAAAAATTCTTCACTTTTGTTGAAAAATAAACTATTCTGTTTGAAACACGTTTTTTTTTTGCTATCGCAATACAGTTTTTTCTGAATGCTAAGTTTAACTGTCCTAACTTTTGTGAAAAAGATTATATTTTCCGCGGAGAATTCGAGTATGTTTTTCAAAATCAATTCATTTTGCACTACTTGATCTGTTGTGTTGGAGAATGTTCAGAATGAACGTTATGAACTATAATAAATATTTGCATCCTGTGACAAACATGAATATTTCACCTTGAGTTTACCGGAAAAATTGAAAAACTTGACCGGAAATTGAGAATCATCTGCTAAATCTCCACCCTGATTATTTAATTTTCCCTTTAAGCTACGTATATGTTGCTTATTGGGAAATAAAAAAGGGAACAGGTCAATTGTTGAGATCAGAAATTTTACTCTTTTGCAATCTACAAATGCAGTGTTTAAAATACCGTATTTTATTGGTTCAAAGCAGATAAAAGCAGAAGAAGTACCATTAAACTATTTAGCTTTATGGCTGAGAATGCAGTTTTAAACATGTGACTGTGGATGAATGATGGAATATGAAGGCTAAATATTAAGCGGATAAGACAATTTCTCTTCTTTTGTAACATATTTTGTGATTTAAGTAAATTTTTCATTCCTCCCGCAATGATATTCCTTGAATTTAGAAAAAGAAATGTATTTTTACAACAGACCAAAAAATCCTGCTTATAATATTCTGAGAAATATTATCTTATGTTACTTCCCACAACAAAATTTATTCCTGACTTTGAACAAAACTAAAATTAATGAATTAAAATCATTCTCAAAATGGATTTTTGAGAGAGAAAATGTTTTTTGGAGAAACTCAAAATGATTTAGAATACATGTAGATTGGGGTAGTCCGGAACAATCAAAATTTTTGCAGTCTTACTTTCTTATTTCGTGTTATAAGGTACATACCGTATTTTTCACAACAAAGGGATTGAGATTTTTTTAGGAGTCCAACAGATTTTCCTCATTTTAGGCTTTAAATACTCGGTAAAAATCCTCAGAACATAATCAAAAAGAAATCGGGATGTTCAAGGTCTTTTTAGTGGAAATAATAACATTTAGCCAAAATCGAATATTTATTTATCGAAGACATTTTTTTCAACTTTTTTTTACTTGAAAATACCATTCATCTTGAATGACGCCTGGAAGTATTAAAAACTAAACTCATCAAAATAGATATAAATAGAAACCAGTTGTTAATTATTCAGACGAATTTCATAAACAAATGCATAACTTGATCAAGTTTTAGTAAAAGTTTTCAGTAGCCGTTACCAAAAATTTTGTAAGAGTCAGACGTCCGACTTTTAAAAAACTTTTGTAAAGGCTACTGAACACATTTTCTCCCTGTAAATCTCGTTTGTTCGGATAATCAATCAATCAATCAATCAATTTCCTAAACGAATTTGATAAACAAATAAATCGAGGCCTTTTTAAAATAGAAACACCGTATTGTTTTTCATAAAATTTACTACAATTTTCAAATAAAGTCTCCCCATTATGATCCTGTATTATTCAGCAAGGCATGTTTAATATTTAAATGATTATTAATAAATGTTTAGATAAGAATTTCATTATTGATTAAATTTTATGAAGAATTCGACATTGTTCCACTAAATAACACAAAATGAGAGGACGAGATTTCAAAAAATCCAAAATTTTGATTTTTTGGATCACCCCATTGTGAATGCGTGATATTTTTGGAAACATAACTAACAATTTCTGCAGATTAATAATAGCGATACAGGTTTTCTTTTGAGGATTCAAGACGACTCACCCTCGTCAGATTCAACCTTAAAAATTTCCGGCCATTTTGCTTCCTTGTCAATCGGAATCTTCCATTTTGAGAATAAATTTGCGACTTCGAATGGAACAGAAGTCTCCCTTATCTCAGCCAAATCAGCTAAACTTGGGAGGATTTTTGTTGAATAGTTTATAATTGACCGGAATATAATGCGAAATAACCTACAGCAAATGAAATCTAAATGAAACTAATCTATTTTTCTAATTTTACAATGAATTATTTTTACTTCTCGAATGACGAAACTAGGTTTCGCCAAAATTTCCCATTTATAATGTTCAAATCGCAAACAAGTTTATTGATTTTCAATAAAGTAAAATAATTCGGTGAAATTAATCCCATACCATTTCTCTCTCTGCTCTTAGCTAGCAGTCTGGCAGTCTTCGTATAGGAAAACATGGCATTATAATACATAATGAATTTGCGACTGACGACATACTTCCTCTTACATTTCTAGCAGATGATTTTACTAGCGAGAAAGAACGACACCATCGCGCTCTGACGAACTAGTTCCGCCACGTTGATACTGCGCATGTGGAGTCGCGCAGCGCGGGCAAATTCGAATCCATACATTCGAATGTTCTCTGATTTTATTTGAATATTAGCGCGCTGCGCGGCTACGTGTGCGCACTATATCACAGGAAAGCAGTGAAACTAATCCGTCAGAGCGCGATGGTATTATTCTTTCTCGCTAGTAAGATCATCTGCTGAAGGGGTTTAGGTTCAAGGGGTTCGGTAGTTCAAATCATTCAATTTGGTCATGGAAATTTTAAAATGATGTAGGTAAACTCCGATTGCGTGAAATCCAAGTGTCAGAAGCAGCTTTAAAAAATGTCTGGATCTTCTATGTATTTTGGTATGCTTCATTACCAATTTAATGACGTCTGGTACTTTTTGGGAAAAATGTTTTTATCGAAGAATGGAATTTTGGACCAACGACTACCTACCTATTAACAATTTCAACTGAGTTATGATTATTTTATGTCCAAATGATAAGTTATCATCGTTATTATAGAAGGAATAATCTATTGGATATTCTCATGAATAAAGTTCTATTTACATGAATAATGCATAGAAATGCACTCTCAAATAGAGGGATTGGCTGTTTTTTGAGTATAATGTTTCCCAATGCAATATAGTAGAAAGAAAGAGGAGACTACTTTTTTATGTTATCAGCCCAAAACTACAGCAGAAGTATCACTATTCCTGATCCTTGTCATTTGACTTCTTATTGATCGTTGTTTCGAATTGCTATCGATATTTAATAAAAATTATTTTTCACGACAACAATATACTGGATGAAGATTCCATTTATAACATGTCAACGTGCATAATTTTTCCTCCCCTCCACAAAATGTCTACTCCAAACCTTTACCGCCATATTACCTGTCACGTGAAGTTGTGACGTCATGTTTTCAGATTTCAATTTTAAGTTGCGATGTCAGCCGGCCAAATGTCTGCATGCCAAGGACAAGCAATAATTTGAATCCCATAAGACTAAACTTTATTTTTTCAATTACTTGGGTTAGGATAATTTTCCACCATAAGTTTATTTTATGTATCTCATTTATTCATCTATTTTGTTTTATTTTTTTACTTTTTATACATGTTATTCAATAAATGAAGGTTCATCACATGCAATTAGAATTATTTTTTGGTTCTGTGGATGCAGACATCTTGGGTTTCCCCCACCTAACCTGAAATATCTAGTTGGGCGATTTGAGCTAACCATTTGGACGACTTGCTGCAAGCTCCATCTGGCAACCCTAAGTCTGTGGATTTTTCTTCCTATTTGAAGAAATTTTATTAATAAAATCTCCAGAATTTTTCGGAATCTGCGGATTTTTTATTACGGAAAATTTGACGATTCCCGATTTTTAGTTGGACACTTAGGGCGATAGTTGAACAAATTATTCCGAAGTCACACCTTTTCCATAAGGAAAAGTTAGCGTTGAATACAATTACATTTTAACAAGTTACTTGGAGAAATTGGTCTATTAGAAGCTCAGCATTATTGCAAGGAAAAACAATATTCGACTTGGGACAAAACCGGTGAGTTTATATAATGTACTTTCTTCAGACACCCAATGGAAGTTGAATGTGATTCTTCAAATGCTCAATAAATAACTTATATTTTTGAATTATTGATAAATATTTCTTTTTCTTCAGTGGTCATATTATTTTATAGTAATAAATTATAAAATATTCTTGAAATGCATTTGAATTTTCAATTTATTTTTATATTACAATTATAAAAAAAAATCAAGGAATTTCCATCAATAAACAAAATAGAAATCAATATGATTTAATATTGTTCGAATTGAAATAGGCTCGGAAATAGGTTATCTGTTATGCGACTTAAAATTCCCGCCAAGTTGGTGACTTTCGGCGATTTCTCTCTTAGCATTTGGCGCCCATCGTTGATTTTCCCTGGCAACCCTGCATGAGGATAGCGGGAATAAGATTAGTCGGGAAGAGGTTGATGGCGCAATCAAAGAACTGAAAAGGAACAAAGCAACAGGTGAAAATTGCGCTGAGAACGAAGCACTGCATCATGGCGGGGAAGCGGTGAAAGAAGAGATATGGAAGATTTGCAAAAAGGCATGGAGAGGCGAAGGTTAGCGTAAAGAATGCAAGACAGGTTTGGTAATATCGTTGATTAAGAAAGGAGAAGAGAATAGGGTAGGAGGGTATAGGCGTATCACGCTTGTTGCGATGTTTGTGGATTTCAGAGCAGCTTTTGACTCCGTGAACAGAAGGGCCCTTTGGAAGGCTACGGAGGAAAGAGGAATCAGAGACGTATTGATAGAAAGGATAAAAGCAATATTTTGTGGTGGAGTTAATAGGAGGAGTGCTGCTACCTAGGATTCTGGTTCGAAGCAGGAGGAGGAAAGGAATTGCAGGTGAAGAAGAAAATGAAATGTTCAAATAAAGTAATGGGACAAGTGTGGGCGATAGGGGAGATAAGGTTCAAGGACGACTGGAAGATGAGGGTGTCGATGTTCGACGTACTAGTATGGTCAGTGTTTAGCTATGGAGTAGAGATATGGGGTTGGTAAGGAATATAAGAGTGTGAAAGGTCTGCATAAAAGATTCCTGAGATGGGTCATGGGGTTAAGCTGGAGCTGCCCAGGTTGTATGCTGAGGAAGGAAATAGGACGAGAGAAGATCTTGGAATTTCTAAGAGAAACTAAAAGGGTGGAAGGGAAGCGAGATTGTACAAGCGTGTGTACGGGATATTATAAATAAAGAGGGGAGGGGTAACGTGGAACGTTGGAAATGAGAAAAAGATGGTAAAAGATGGAGGAACATGAGGGGAGCCGGAATATCGGGAAAAGATCAAGAAAGAAGAAATGAAATAGTAGTGAAATTCAGGAAGGGCGAAGGGATGTGAGCATTCAGGTAATGAATGAATCGAGAGAATTTTTGTAGAGTTTCTAGGTGTAGTATAATGATAATTATTATAATTCTACATTAAAATTTCCTGTCCCAAAAGTCGAAATTAAAATTCTTCTCAAAATTACCTGCCACAAAGTCGAAATTACAATTCTTCACGGAATCTCCGGATCTGAGGCCAAAATTATATTTGTATAAGTGCTCGAATTCCCTTCATCTAAGTAAAAATTACAATTTTTTTTGGAAACACTTTTGATTTGTATATTGGTACACTAAAGAGAAAAAAACCCGATCACTAAATCATATTCCAGGACCTTTCTAAAATTTTCTTCAGTAAATCAAATTAATGGTTTTCGCCCGACTTTCCAGTCAGGTAGACACTTTAATGATATGAAAACTTCGAAAATTATAGAAAATATTTGAATTTACTTTGAATAACATTACCGTTTCTGAAAGTAAGTATAATATGGTAAAATATTGAAATGCGTGAAACCATTTGAATAGGTAAATCACGTTTCACATAACTCACAGTGAAGTTTCAATGGCTTGAGAGTATGGTAATGGTCATTGACATTTACTCATAGCAATGAGATAAGCTTCTAATTTGCACATCTGGTTTTCTAGCAATTTATAATGTAGGAAGTTTTGACACTTAAATGAGCGATTTTCAAATTACAAGCGATAATCATCTTGAAATTCTTGTCAAGCTCCATTCATAAAAACTTCGAACTGCGTAGAATCACAGTATATCGATCCACCTCAGCAGGATACTTTAGTCGTTTTGGCCTTCAAGAGTTTATTTTACATCTGGGGAAGTTCCTTACTCAAGATAAAAGAAACAAAAAAAATACTAAATTCGCATGTGTCATGCGTACGTCATTAATTTGATTCTCAAAATCTGAAAATAACTAGCAGAATATTGATTTGTACTTTAAAATTATTGCGCTGCTCGATCGAGGCAAATTATTCAAAGTTTGGACGAGAAAGTAGATTTTGAAACTGTGAGGTTAGGTTGAACTGTCAGAACAAACAAACTGATTTCGCAAAACTTAATAGTACTTCCATTCTTTCTGTAGGGAAGTGTATCCAAAGTTTCCTCTTTTTAATTGAATTTTGTTAAATCTTAATTCATTTTATATTCTTCCCTTATTTCTCCAGACTCACTTTTATTAACCACTTTGACAAAATTTGTTTAGACAAGAGAAATTGATTAAATGCAATATCACTAGGATAGCTTACAGCCTTTTAAAATCGACCCCGTTATTTTAGTGCCAAATTTAGTTATCAGATGACGTGTCGCTGCATTTAAGATCCCATTTGGGATCCGCCGCACTGCGATACGACATCAGGTGGCAGAATTTGAAACCTTCAGAACCAGGTAGATTATGAAAGATTGCATTGGGTATTGCACACCATTATTGTTTTTAGAAAAATAATAAATATTGCGTGATCGTGGTATAAAATCGTTCAAAAAGTTCATCTCGCATAGTGTATAGAAAATTGTAATAAAATTCTTAAGGCAAAAATCGAAAAGCAAAAAGTTTTGCTGCGTGTTCGGCTATTCACGTGCTTCCATTTCTCTAAACCCAATGATAAATTTATTCACATACTTCCACAATTTTGACCAGATAGAACAGAGTGAATTATATACAACTTTTCCATTGCAAGTATACTGATGATAAAAACATAACTTCAAACTTGAAAAAACGCGAAACTCATTACACACGCAGAGAAAGAGTCTCTGCTAACAATTTTCATCCATAAAATTTGAATTCAAATTTTTATACGATTCAAACAAATATGTAAAAAAGGTGAGCTTTATTTTTTTGTATGTTTGAAAATATTTCCGTTGACCTTTGTATTATTTTAATCCCCATATTCAAAATGTACCTGGAATAACGGCCATATTAGAATTGAAATTCCAGTGCAGTGATCCCAATTTTGGCGAGTCTTCCTTTGCGCTTGCGTTGCGGCCGCTTGCCCATTGGACACAGTTGGCACGCTTACTCAATGAGTAATAAAAACACTTCTCGCAATTGAAATAAATAATTATTAAAAATTGTATAAATATTTCTTCTTCTTATAAATATTTCTTGAAAAAAAGTAAGTCTTTAGAATTTGAGTGAAAATCAACTGCCATATGGGAAACATGCGGTATAAATTTTGTTTATGCCTTAAGTCAAAATTTATACAATTTTCATATATTTTGGTGCAATTTTAATTAATTATTCATTTTAATTACGAGAAATGGTTTTATTACTCATTTTGAATTAGCGTGCCAGCTGGCGCCAACTGCGGCCAATGGGCAAGCGGCCGCAACGCAAGCGCAAAGGAAAAGTCGCCAACATTGAAATCACTGTGCCAGTGGTGCCAGTGGTCTGTTCTCAATCATGAATAATAATTCATAAGTGTACGCGGCTAAGTTCATAATTTCTTTCGCATCTAGTGTATTTCGTTATCCCAAGTCTGAAAAAAGCAGCTAATTTTGTAATAGTAAGAAAGAACCTATGCTCAATATATGTATTTATATACACGCATGACATTCGGATTTTTTCCCCGTCGCAATTTCCAAACTGCAGGTCACAATTAACATTTATGTCCTTTGTTCTAATAAAATTAAACTTGTTGATAACATCGAATCGACTGACGAACTGTATTCAGTATAATTTTGGCTACACGGAAAACTCCATATTGCTGTAGTAGCAATATACGTATCTCTACGGCAGCCACAAACAGTGTATCGCTCTGCTCTCTAAATCTAAAACAGTTAAATTTGTACTGTTTGTGCCAGTGACGCAGTCATTTGCTGTTTAAACAGTACAT
>WSXT02141986.1:0-10461 GCA_011762715.2 Neuroterus valhalla
CGTTGAAAATTCAAGATGTGAAATTTCAGACGATTCTAATACTTTCTCAATCATAAATGATGAGAATGTAAAAAGCTCATATTGATAGAACTGAATTGAATTCCAGGTTGCAATAATCAAATATATTATCAGATTGTTTTCTTATTGTATAATACTAGGAAGGCGGCGAGGGATGTCTCCTGCGCGCGTCTCGCGTGGACTAATCCATCAAAAGGTTCATTATTGCCCATAAATTTTAAAGAATTATTTGAAAACATTCTTATTATTGAAGAACTTGAAAAAGGGCTCACATAAAAATCATTTTCTTCTCCCTGGAAAGAGACAACCGCAATATACGGTTTATTATTTTTCATGTTTTATGACTTCACTTCCATGATACATAATACGTATTATATTTTCTCACAAACGCTTTATTTCAATTTTGAATTTATTACCCAAGTAGAAATTTCTCTAACTTTTCCGAGCTTCTAGTCGTGGCCCTACCATGGAAGCCATCCATGGCACTCACGAGTTTTGAAACCAGGCAGTTCGGTGGCCCAGGGAGAAATATCCAGGGCAATTTAATTATCACACCCAGGATCTTCTTTCGAGGTACTCACCTAGGTGAGGGTATAGTGAACACCTCCTTACTTAGGAACAGGAAGTGCATCTGGCTTTGCACTAGGTGCCGAGAATGATATTCTCCAGAAAGTTTCCCTCAAATCGAAATCCAAAGTGACCAACAATAACCTAGAAAGTTATGACGATAGTTCACGTGGATTTTGCTTTGCACTAGGTGTCCAAAATGATATTCTACAGGAAGTCTTCTACTAATTGATATCCAAAGTTACCAAAATCATCCTCGAAAGTGATGATGGTCTCGGTGCATCTGGCTTTGCACTAGGTGTCCAAAATGATATTCTACAGGAAGTTTTCTTCAAATTCATATCCAAAGTTACCAAAATTAACCTCGGAAGTAATGACGATGTTCTCCGTGCATCTGGCTTTGCACTGGTTGTCCAAAATTATATTCTACAGGGAGTTTTCTTCAAATTGATATCCAAAGTGACCCAAAATAAAAAAAAAATAAAAACAAAATCCCCGTGGATTTTGCTTTGCACTAGGTGTCCAAAATGATATTCTACAGGAATTTTTATTCAAATTGATATCCAAAGTGACCAAAATTAACCTCGAAAGTAATGGCGATGGTCTCCGTGCATCTGGCTTTGCACTAAGTGCCGAAAATGATATTCTACAGGAAGTTTTCCTCAAACCGATATCCAAAGTGACCCAAAATAAAAAAAAATCAAAACAAAATCCCCGTGGATTTTGCTTTGCACTAGGTGTCCAAAATGATATTCTACCGGAAGTTTTCTTCAAAATGATATCCAAAGTGACCAAAATTAACCTCGAAAGTAATGACGATGGTCTCCGTGCATCTGGCTTTGCACTAAGTGCCGAAAATGATATTTTACAGGAAGTTTTCCTCAAACCGATATCCAAAGTGACCCAAAATAAAAAAAAAATCAAAACAAAATCCCCGTGGATTTTGCTTTGCACTAGGTGTCCAAAATGATATTCTACCGGAAGTTTTCTTCAAATGGATATCCAAAGTGACCAAAATTAACCTCGGAAGTAATGACGATGGTCTCCGTGCATCTGGCTTTGCACTAGGTGTCCAAAATTATATTCTACAGGAAGTTTTCTTCAAATTGATATCCAAAGTGACCAAAATTACCCTCGAAAGTAATGACGATGGTCCCCGTGGATTTGGCTTTGCACTAGGTGTCCAAAATGATATTCTACAGGAAGTCTTCTACTAATTGATATCCGAAGTGACCAAAATTACCCTCGAAAGTGATGACGATGGTCTCGGTGCATCTGGCTCTGCACTAGGTGTCCAAAATGATATTCTACAGGAAGTTTCCTATAAATTTCTTTCGAGGTTAATTTTGGTCCCTTTGGATATCAAATAGTAGAAAACTTTCTGTAGAATATCATTTTGGATAACTAGTGCAGAGCCAGATGTACGGAGACCATCGTCATTACTTTCGAGGTTAATTTTGGTCACTGTGGATATCAAATTAAAGAAAACTTCCTGTAGAATATTATTTTGGACACCTAGTGCAAAGCCAGATGCACTACCTGTTCCTGAGGAAGGAGGGTGTTCACTTTACCCTTACTTAGGCGAGTACCTCGGCTCGGAGGAAGATTCTGGGCGTGATAATTAAATTGTCCTGGATATTTATCCCTAGGCCACCGAACTGCCTGGTTTCAAAACTCGCGAGTGCCATGTATGGCTTCCATGCATGGCCCATTCAAGATATGAGGCATCCAGACTTATGCCATGGGTGGCCTTTTAGTCCATTTCTACTTGGGTATAAGCAATATTAGCCTCCTTTCAATTTTTGATATAGCGATGGCAAGGATGGCAGCGGTGCGAGCGGCGAGATCTTTATATACTATTTATATTATATAGGTATTATTGTATTATTTATATTATTATTATTTGTATAAAATATTATATTTTTATGATTTATATTATTATTTATTTATTTTTATTTTATATTTCTCATAATCGTCTACTGTAGGAATAAAATTTGAAATCGTTAAAATAATTAAAAACCCAATTCATATGATTATTTCATTGCAAAAAGAATATTATATCTCTATGAAACTGAAATTCTCCAGACAAAAAATAAATTATCTGCTTTTCAAATGCTCAACACATAGATTCAAACTTTTTGCATTTTATAGCAATAGGGTAATATGAGAAACATAAATGTTTATTCAGCTCAATTTTGCCCAATCATGCAGATAGAAGTCTCCAACTTTCAGTTATAGATGAAACATTGCAGAATATACAGAATCTTCATCAGAATTTAGTGTCACTTCTGGAACATTCCTCTTATCTTAATGTTATTTCGATACTTTCAGCGCGAAATCTATCTGTCTGGAGTCCGCATGAGGACAGGTTTACGGTATTATGCGGAAACACGTAGATCATAGTAACACGCACGTGTCTTCAGTATCACAGGTCTCGGAGCGTTACTTTTTTATAGCCATGTACGTAAATCATTCTTTATAGAAATTCAAGTTTTATCTCCAACGAAACCGCGTGTGACAAGGAAAAAGTCGTTAAAAGGGTCATATTCACTTTTCCGATAGGAAAATATATAAATTCTCTCTCACCAACGGCAGTAGCTGGGTGTTAATTCTCGACTCGGAGAAATCTCGAATGTCAAGCATGAAGGGGCGCGGTTAGCGTTCGGGTGGGTAACCGTTTGGGATTCTCGCTCAGTCGTGTTTTCACTACGTTTAACTACTATCGAGCTGGAGATTTGACGCCGAGGATCGGTGTAGACATTCGATGCTATCGAATGTCTACATCCAAACTCGACTGTCCGGAATCGTCTGCGCTCAGGAGTTTTGGTTTTCTGCAGTTTTCCACTCTTCTGACCGAATTCTCAGGCGGATGCGAGCGTTTCAAATTAAAAATCCGATCTCCTGTGGGAAGGGGGTATATAGATATGTAAAAATCCGAAGAAGATGTACATGGAGTAAAAAATCTAATCTATAAATTCCCTCTCCATAGTGAGTTAACTGAAATGTAACATTTCTGAATGCAGGATTCTGAAGATCATTTTTTCCTATTTTATTTATTTAAATTAATTACATTTATAAAATTTAATTTTCAGAAAGTATTCCATCCCCAAGCCGACATTTCTAATAATTTCCGGGCGTATATATACATCCAGACTTTGACATTCAGAGGTAGCCAGCTGCAATTCGAGAGGATGAGGCCTTTATGCTAAGAGTAAGAAATTTATAAGATTGAAGATTTAAAGGGACGAGTTTTATAAAAGAAATGAGGACGATGAACATAAAAGTGAATATTTGAACCTAAGAATTGAAAAAAGGTGATGAATTGAAACATTTCTTCAAAGTATATCCCTCATTTTTTTCTCTGTGTACTGGAAATCTAATTGTTTCATCTTTAGAGGAAAATTGATCTTTATAGTTAAAAGTTCCACAATTTGAATGAAAATTTGTCTTTTTGAATTGAAAATATAATAATTTCATTGGAGGTTCACATATTTTGTTGAAAGATCGAGATTTTGAGAGAAAATTATAGTTTCCTTCGAAAGTCGATTCCCGTGTTCAAAAATTCTTTTTAATAGGAAACAATTAAAGTTGTACAGTTGGATATATTTTTTTTTTCGAAAATTTATTCAGTTAAAAACTCTTGTGTTCGTTTCGAAATTCATTCTTGAAGCCAAAAACTTTATTATTACACTTTTCGATTGAGGATTATGATTTTCAAATTTTGAAATTTAACTATTTTGTTGAGAAATTATATTTTTTGAATGGAAATTAATTTTTGGTAGAAAATTCAATTATTCTACCTAAAGATAAATTTTTTCACTAAGAAATTCGTTTTTCTGGTTCAAATTCCAACTGCTACAGTTGTAAATTTACATTTTCGTTTGAAAATTCATCATTTAGTTTGGAAATGTAAGAATTTGTTTGAAAGTTAGTTTTTTTTTTTGTTGAAAGTTATTTTTTATTGTTGTAATCAATTCTTAAAACTGAAACTTCCATTTATTTTAATTGAGAATTCCATAGCTGTAGTTAAAAAGTCATTTGTATACCTGACTATAAATTTTGTTTAATTTAGAATTTGAGAATTCAAATTTCGGTTGGAAGTTCATCTTGTTTCGTAAAAGTTGATTTATCTGTTAGAGAACACAACTTTTTCAATTGAAGATTTTTTTTATCTGAAAACCTTATGTTTGGTATGAAATTGTTGTTTTTTGCCTCTCAAACATAAAAAATTCGCGTTTTTAGTCCGTGTTGCGATTGTAAAAATGAAACTTTCTGAGGCAGTACTACTGCGCATGCGCAGCCCTTTTTCGGCTATCAACTGCCTGAAAATGAGCTTACGTAATTCAAGATGGTGGCGCGGTAGCAAACGTTGCAAACAAGTGCCGTGTTCACAGTTGTGTGTGAGTGAAAAATGTCATCTCTTTCTTTCGTTTGTATTCATATATATAAGTGTCAGTTATGTAATTACATTCACGTGACTAGGAAACGCTTAATATTAATGTTTTCGAGGCAAAAAGTATCGTGTGCGACTCATCAAAATCGACTGTTTTGAGGCCTAGCCACACAATGTACTATTTTTTACCAAAAATTTTACTGTTCCATTTTCGGTTGAAAATAATTATTTTTTCGGTTCGGAATTCAATTATTTTGTTGAAATATTGTATTATTTGGTTGGAAATTATTCTTCCCATTTGTAAATTAATCTGTTTGTTTTAACGTTAACCTCCATGGTTGAAAATTGAAGTGCTCTTGTTGAATATCCATCATTTTAGTTGAGAATTCATCTTCTTCGTTTGAAATTTAACTATTCCAGTTGAATATTCATAATACTATGTAAAAATTTATCACTTTTGTTGAAGAGTGAACTATTTTGTTGGAAATCCGTGTTGGTTTTGTTATAGTTCATTGACTTTTTTCAGTTGTATGTTGAACTGTTACAATTTTTGTAAGAGAATTATATTTTTACGTGGAGGATATTTTTTTTCGAAACTGATTTTTTTGTAATGTTTGATCCGTTGTGTTAAGGGATGTTTACAATGAACGTGATGAATAGAAATAAGTTTTTGCGATTTGTGACAAAATAATGTAAATGTGTTACTCTTAGTTAACCGGGAAAATGGTAAAAATTGGACAGAAAATACTGGGAAATAAAACTCAGCTTGTTTGTTAGGATTTTCGTCGAAGTTGATTAATTTTTTGAAAAATATCCCCCCCTTCCCTAGAAAATGAACCTTCTTGGTATTTTAGAAATAGATTCATCCTTCGTGGTTGGACAAAATTTTTTAATTTTTTTTTTTAGCGAATTAATTGTTTTTATGTTTCAATTTCATATTTTTTATGGTCATGAGAAAGTTCAATTATCATTTTTTTATTTTTATTTTTAATGAAACTAAATTATTTTGTTTATAACTTGGCTGCTTCTTCTTTGGTCAGTTATGTAGGAATTTCAACCACATTCCTGCAGGAGACTGGTGCCCTCCTCAGTGTGCTACTTAACCAATAATAATTCGTTTACAATAATGAAGTATAAACGAGTTAAGATTACCCCGAAAGGGATTTGGCTTGAGAGTATAATAATCTCCTGGAATCGGCATGTACAAAAATGGCAACTTGGTAACACATTTTTTTTCAAATGATGGAAAATTTCAAGATTATTCGAAGGAAGGATGTTTGAGCTACGCGAGAAAAACTTTTTTACCAAATAAAATCTTAAGTTTGAAGGTCCTTGTGCAATGTGCATGTTAACACCATATCATTTCCTATACAAGCACTGGAGGTCAAAAGCGCGCATTTAACCGATATTACAAAAGTACGCTTGAATGAAAAAACCTGCTAGATGTTGAAAACATTGTGGCAGGGGAGGCAGGAAAAGTTCAACCTCCGTCTCATTCGATTTCTTTTCTTCAGGGGAAAGCGGTATGGGTTTGAAATCCACAAAGGCCAGGGGGTTGAGGTCGGTAAAGGGGTGACCAGGAAAACGGGTTACGCGACCCAACCTATTCACTTACGCTACGCATACGAGACGCTTCGTTATTTTGCTCTACGCGTGTTTCTCTTGACGTTCTACGTTTCATGGGAGCATCCTAACCTCATTTATCTCTAACCTTTTTTATCTGCAACTCTTCATCCTTTTTTCTAGACACATGGTTTCCATACGATCACATCGTTACCCATATTAAACGAAATCAACTTTTCTTAACCATTCATAAATCTTCGTCAGATCCATTAGTAATTGAAAAAAATTGGCCTGCCTTCGCCGGGCACATTCAGGTTGCGCAAAGAGGGTCCGATAGCATTTTTGATTCAATTCTTCTGAATTCGTGTAATATTAGTTGCAGAAAGTAGTTAGGGCGGCGATTCGGCCAACGATTTCAAATTTCCAGTCATTTCCCGGTTCTCCACGGTCATTCTTCTTCAATTTTCCCGGTCAACTAAAAGTAACATATTTATATTTCTCGCAAAACGCAAACATTTATTTTTATTCATAACGTTTCTTCTAAACATTCTTCAACATAACAGATCAAACATTGCAAAATGAATCAAATTTGAAGAAAATACTCAAATTTTCAACAAAATTAGAACGTAAAAATATCATCTCTTTACGGAAAGCAGTTAAGCAGTTAAACTCACAATTAATGAAAATCAATTCACGATAACAAAAAACAGATTTACAAATATTAGCTCATTTTCAATGAGGAATATGAATATCCAAATAGAAAGATAAATATTTAACTAGAGCACATCAATTTTCAACCATGAAGGTGAATTTCTAAACAACAAGATACATTCCGAAATAGAAAGAATCATTTTCTAAATAAAAATATAATGTTTCAACGAGATAGTCGAAATTCGAACTAGAAAAATAATCATTTGCAACGAAAAATGGAACAGGAACAATTTTGGTTTAGAAGAAAAACAATTTCAAAACAAGCAAAAGAGTTTTATACTGAAACAAAGGATCTTCATCTGAAAGATTTGAGTTTTAAACAGATAAATTCAATTTTACTGAAAAAAAAGTGTCAACGAAGATTTGAATGCTCAAATTTTGAAATAGAAAAAATGAATGTTCAACTAGACGAATGAACAACTGGAAGATTTGAGTTTCAAACAGATAAATAAACTTTTACTAAACAAGAAAAATTGGCAACAAAAAATTTACTCAATCATCAAATTTCAAAATAAAGAAAATGGATCTTCAACTGAACTAATTGATTTTTAACTGAAACTATGAAATTTTTGATAGGAATGAGTTAAATTTTTAGTTAAATTACATTTAGTTAAGTTACATTTTTACAAAAAATGATGAAGGATGAAATGAAATTGTGAATATTTAACTGATGTAGTCGAATTTTCAACCAGAAATACCAATTTTTAACTAAAATGATGTTAATTTAACTAGAATAGTTCAAGTTTCGACAAAAAAATAATTTTCAACCAAAAAATATAATTTTTCAACAAAATGGTTGGAATTTGAACTATAAAAATGAAAATTTTTAAACAAAAATGGAATAGTGACATTTTCGGCTCAAAAAATTCATTATTTGACTAACGTGAAAAATATCAAACTGCATAACTTGAACTGTTCACCGTAAAGGAGCATTCCTGAGGAAGAATATTAACTCCCGAAGGAAAATACAATTTTCTACAAAAAAACCCGACTTCTCAACAAAATATGTTAGGTTTCAACGAAATATATAAATTTTCAATTTAAAAAGACAAATTTTCACCAAATTGTCAAATTTTGAATTAGGAAAGATAAATTGCCCACTAAAAATGAAACAGTTAAATTTTCAGTTGAAGAAATTGATATTTAACCGAACTGATGAATATTCAGGTATAATGAATAATCGTCAAATGGATAGATGTATTTTAAGCATGAAGATGAATTTTCGACCATGAATAATCATGTTCTACAAATAAGGCAAATTTACCATGAAGTACGTAAATTCTCAAAGAAATACTTGGATTTCCAGATTGAGAAATCTGAGTTCAACTGAATACTTGAATTTCCACCAAAAAAATATGAATTGTTTTCTAACAAAGTAGTTACAATTTCAACCAGAGGTGAATTTTGAATCGAAATAATACAACTTTAACATAACAATTTAGCTCTCAACAAACCAGTTTAAATTTTAAACAAATAGCTGCTTTCGACACATAAACGATAAATTTGCAATGAACAATTTAAGCAAGTTTCCTAGCATAAATTAGAAATTTTTTTTCTTCGGAATACTACTTCTACTCCAAAGACTGCTTGAAGTACTTTCTCTATTTAAAATTGAGGAGAGGAAAAATTGTGATGAATTGTTAATAGGAGGAACCATTTTTTTTTTTAATCTTCTCTTCTAAATCCGAATTGTAATTAGTTCGAATAGTTCCTGTTCCATGGAAAAAATTCCCTGGTAATTGATATAATAATACAATTAAAATATAATAAACAATAATCGGTGGGGGGATTATATTGACCCTCAATAGTAAATTTCGTAGAAAATGTTGATGTATGTTAAGGCCAACTACATGCAACAACATTTTCGACGAAATAATAAACAATAATATAATATTAAATAATGTATCTATTTTCTGAAATTCCCTGTCTCAAGTCAGATAAATGAGAAAAGGCAGATAAAACGTGATAAATACATTTTTTCGAGAAAATTAAGATAATAATTCTTTTTGTATGTTTGAGCTATCATAAATTTTATTATCAAATTTAAGTTAGCTAAAAAAATTTCACAGAGCAAGAAATTTGCAAAACGTTTTTCTTATAATTGAAGAAAATAAAAGTTCTTCCTCTCATGAAGTACAGATGTATTCAAATATTTTGAAAATCAGAGTAAAGCTACGTTAGATTTTTCCAATCAAATGATAATATGTCTTTTTGATTCATAAAAAGAAAGCGGTTATTTCTCGTATTTTTTCGGTAGAATTTCAAATAGCCTAGGTTGCGTCGAATAAATTCCCGGTTTTTACATAAAATTACCGGTTATTTCCCGGTCTTCTCGGGATATGAGGAAAAAGCAATGCAGACTTGAGAATCTAGGTTTTTATATAATTTTCCTTCTGAATTGTAATTTTCAAAGCAGACGTCTGGGTTTGAAAGAAATAAGCATGAGGCTGAATAGCTTTGCAAATTGAAAAGCTTTCATTTTCTGCTTGTAATCATAGCTAAAAGGAAATGTAACGTAAATAGATTTTGTGAAAAAAAGTCCAAGTCACAAATTCCTGTACAAAATCAAAACCACTTTCATTAGGACCTGCTGTGAGCATATTAAAATTTAATACTGTTAAATTCCCCTCTAGCCTGGAAGTGGCAAGAACCCTTATCCGGTTGATTTCTGCCTTTTAATCATCACTTGTTTCCGTTCACAGCATCCCAAGGGGCGTTTTCCATCTGCGAAGTATAACTTAGATTATTTTTGAAGCCACTAGTTTCATTCCCTGAGAGGGAGAAAATAAAGAGAGAAAATGAGAAAAAAGAGAGAAAAAACGGCGAGGAAGCAGAAGAATATGGTATTCCAATTTCAATTTTGACGTCGAGTGACATGGTATCCATCAGGGAGTATTCATATAGAAACACTCGTCCAGGTCCTACCTCTCCTTCATAAAAATTCCAACCCTCTTTACAAAAAACTCGCATTTGTTTGACGAAAGAGCACAATACATTTTCATTTTATCTGGTTTAGCCTTGAGCATTTGCATACGTCAAAGTCGTAATTTCATTTAGAAGACCCTCCAAAATCAAGTTTATTATATAACAACTTGCCGAGTTCTTTCCAGGGCGAGTAAATATTCAAATAAATAATGGAATATTTGTTTATACTCTCTCCCTGTTACGGGTTTGAGAGTCTCGGCATAACCTTCTCTCTATTCCTTTGC